>JAKGSA010002096.1:14600-25039 GCA_033558755.1 Philaethria dido
AATGTAGTATTCCGTTCTCGGAACCACCACATTTTGGGGAAAGGACGGGTGGGAATGGGAAAACCTGGCTTACATGCCATCGAACCGGAACACATCATAAGATATTTGGCGGTTCGTCTTTGACATGATAGTGGTCGCGAGCCAGACGGAGGACGAACCTCCTACCACCAAACGACTACTAAGTAAAGAGTAACATTTCAGACAGCCGTGTGACAGATATTACTTGTCTTTTCTGATTTAACGATATAAATGTCCAAGTGCAAGATAGCTTTATCTATTCTATGACAATTCACAACATGAGACGAATTCAAAAATTGATTAAACATGGCAACTTTTTATTATTAAGAATACGGATTACAAGACTGTATAAATAAATCTTATGCTATTATCTTAAGGTATTGCAAAATGGCAGTAAACTGAAGCGTAATAATTATTAGACACAATTTCAATTAGCCTTAAAACGTCTAGTCCAGAGTCGAGAGTAGAGAAGCCTAGAATTATTTAGAGTTACTTAGTCTTTTATATGGCAATGGTTTCTGATCTAAATTATATATTATAATATTAAACTTTTTTCGATATGTTCTCGTATAACTTTGTTATTTATTTATCAAGTACAATAAATGTTTTGCAACAGCTCCATAATAACGATAACGATATGCAATAAAGCCCGCTAGCAAAGAAAAGAGCAAAGGAAAAGCTTTCGAAACAATGAATGTTTCTATTGACTTTATCTCGTTCCTCGTAATGGCAAATACGCTTTAAATTTCGTCTTGATCCCAGGTTTTAGGAGATAAATCAGTGCTATTTAGCAATTTAAATGTACTGTTTTTACCATTACATAACTGTGCTTTAATTTGAATTCTTTATTTATTGGATTTTTATTTTTGGGAATAAGTTATGATAAGCATATTTATATTTTTCTCCTCAAGTAATCAAAAAGTCCTTGCAATATTGTTATACTACTAATATGGTTAAGATTTTTTAAATTTTCATTGATTCTGTGCTTAATAAATATATAGTACCTGTAATAGTTCGATATTAGGTTTTATGTAAGTTACATAATTATGAACGTAGCCTCGATTAATGGTTCAGTATTCCGTAGAATTATTTTCTAGGGTAATATTGAATTGTAGTTGTAGTGTTGATACTTATTTAAGTGTACACTGGTCGCATAAAGCAGGTGCAACTGTTAGTACCTATTCTTTTAGTACAACGGGTAAAGTTTGTATTACTCGGTCACATTTGAAGTACATCTATGGCAAGTTTGTCTCAGTTTCTTTCATTTATATACCTATATTTATTCTTAAAGTCACAACTATAAGTAATAAGTATTTATTTTTGTTTTGGCACGATTCTCAAAATTGAAATAAAAAATTTAAAAATTGTATAAAAAAACCGCTTGTAGCAATTTGAGCTCATTATATTACGTGTGGCGTTCTAAGCAATTTACCAACCAACCCAACCCCGTCACCAGCAGCAAATAATTTTGTCGTTTTTAGGAAGATCTTCGCCAAATTTCATCTACTTATGAACCATTACAAATTAGCCTTTACATTTCCAATTAAACAGCATCAAAATTTACTTGTTGTGCACTTTTAGGCTATTACTAAACAATTAGTTCATTTCGGTGTAGTGGGGTTCAGGGCTGGGTAATTTCCGGTGGCGCTAGCTGTGCTCATGGTGCGTCCGCGGGGACAGGGAGCCAGGGCCGGACTCGGCGCTCGAGTCCCCAGCGTATACTTCGGAGAAACCTCCCTGGCTGCCACCTCCGCCACCGCTACCGCCACCACCACCTATTAAATATAATTATTTCAACGAATTACATTAATGATATTTTTTTCATGAAATTTGCATTCATATAGTATAGTCAGAAAATTGTTACAAAAATAAATATTATGTTGCAGTGGCTTGAAGAAAAACGTTCATAAAAAAAGTATGAAATTGCAATATTTTCTTGTTATAAGTATGTGCTATAATCGTTAGGATATACAACTGAAGTATTTTCTCTAAAGTAAATCCTGAAGTTAACATTATTTTGATTTTTTCTGGATATTTGAATTTTTCTATAAATGTACGCACATTTATAGAATATCTAATTGGGTGTTTGGTTATTTGCGATGCTTGTTCTTAGTAACAACATCAAATAAATCATTCAAACCCAAATGATTTTAAATATTAACTTGGACTCATTCAATTTTGTTATTGCTCGTGAATATACACAAGTGTGAGCATTAGCACGGATGCGGCGCGATTTCCGCGCCGTCATAAATCATTATTAGGAACGAGCTCATGATATATTGCACGAATATGTTAACAAGTCGGTAGGTGAATGATAGATGAGATACCTAGGTGAGATATGCGATAGTTACATATATGTATTTCACATTACGAAAATATCAGTTGGTAAAGTGTTGATTTCGTTTATAAGAAGAGCAGTCCTTCCAAAATTTGACAGTACAAGTTTTCAATATTTTTTCAGTACATACTATCTACTACTCAGTTTCAGTACATACTATCTACTACTCAGTTTCAGTACATACTATTTATATATATATACTATATTCAGTATATATAGAAATATTTAGGCCTGTATGACAATGCGATACGAAACATGTCTGATTTATTCGTATTTTGGTAACGAATAATAAAAAAATATGTTACTGAGCTAAGAAAAGCAAAGTTGTTTACTGGTCAACTCAATCAAACACTTTGAAGTATCTCTTCCTAGATTCTGAGAGCTACGGACACGAAACTTGGTATGCTTACAAACATTAATCTAAGCTGTGCCTAGAATAATTTTAGGATCCTTCCTTAGAGTGGTTAAATCAGCCCAAAAATAGATACATACTCCTGGACCGCTCCATTAATTCATATAGAAGTAAAAATTGTCACTATTATTTCAAATATTATTATGAATGAAATGTAGAAAATCTCTATCGGAACTACATCGAGATAAAAAATCTAGCTTAAGATTTGCAAGCATAGTTTATTTGCGAAAGGTAAATCCGTTTGATTCAAAATTACAAAAGATACTTAGACTTTTCATAATCAAAACAAATCAATTAAATTATCTATAAAAACTGTATTACAAATCAAATATCTCTTTAATAACCGAAGATAAATAAGAACTAGAACCGAACGAAAACAACTCAAATAATTCTGCGAAATTATTATGAACAACATTTTTAGAAAACGTATAAAATTTAAACGCAGCGGGACTCGAACCCGCGCCTTTTGGAAACCGTCCAAGCGCTCTGACCACTAAGTCGTCGTCGTCGTCGAAATTTTTATAAGCTTGCCACAAATTATTTATGTTGTTAGCACCTCTGTAGAGATGTTTTTACAAATTTCTGCTACCCAAAGACTATTTCTGAGAAACAATCGTTTGACAAGAGAGAATGCTATTTATTTTATATTTTTGATAGTTTTTTAAAGTGTTAATCACACATTTAGGAAACAAAATTCATTTTTAGAGATTTTTTTTATTTTTTTTATGGATAACGGATGGCAGACGAGCAGAAGGACCACCTGATGGTAAGTGGATACCTTCGCCCATGAACATCTACAACACCAGAGATGTTGTGGTGATGCGTTGCCAACCTAGAGTGATATAGATGAAGAGGAGGCATGTAATGAAGTATTGTTTCTCGGAACCACCACATTTTGGGAAAGGGTGGGGTGGGAATGTGGGGAAAACCTGGCTTACATGCCATCGAACGGAACATTATCATAAGATATTTAAGTATTCTATCTCTCACAGATGGCTAGTTAGTGAAGTCAGGAGCTGTGAGCTTGGAGGACGAACCTCCTACTCACTCAAACAAATTAAATTCAATTTTTTACTACGTTTTCTAAGAAATTTTTCGTACCCAAGTGTGTGGATTTACACTTTAAACAACCATCGCAATATTATGAACAAGACCAGCTAATATACCTAATTGTTATTTAAGAATTCACATTTTTTTTTAACGCCAATAAGTAACGTTCGGTAACGCCAATAGTATATATTAGGAGTACTTATATCAAGAAATAAGAAACAAAAAAAAAATCATTATAAAAAAATATTTGACACATATGTGTTAACTTTGGTGTAAAACACACACTAATACACAGACAGATTTTTATGTAATAAAAGTTCGGACGCTGTTGCAGAAATATAAAAAGCTGCTATTAATAATTGGTCTGTATGTTTTCGAATCTTTTGACTAATATTTATTTTTTCTCTCTTTCTTTCCTTACTCATATTTTTTCAAATGGTGGTTTCGATAAGGACTACTACATTATCCTCCCCTTCCAAACTTCTAGCCACAACATCTTTCAGGGTGTAGATAGCTCATAAGTAGTGCGAACATCTCACAGTCAGGTGGGGCCGCCATGCCTGTTTGCCATCCGTTATCCATAAAAAAAAAAAAAAATATTCTGGCCATCTACCAAGGGTGTGTGATTCCGTACTAATTATTTATTATAAATCGGTTTCAAAGAGTACAACATTATACGCCGTGAAGAGAACAAAGTCAACTCTCTCTAGCATCTTTTTCATTGTACTTATTTCCTATTGACTATTATTAATTCTTCTAATTAAAAATGGTAATGCTTTATATTTAAATTAAACTTTCAAATTAAAAGTATATTCCTCATTGGTCTAACCATTGTTTCATTTCAACTTAACTGTAAGTAGCTTTTCTTTTTTTTTTTTTTTTTTTTTTTATTATTACCGGATGGCAAAACGAGCAGAAGGACTGCCTGATGGTAAGTGGTTACCTTTCGCCCATGAACATCTACAACACAAGAGATGTGGGCCAGGATGCGTTGCCAACCTAGAGGATACAGATGGAAAGGAGGATAATGGGTAGTCCATATCGGAACCACCACATTTTGGGGAAAGGGATGGTGGGAAAGGGGGGAAAACCTGGCTTACATGCCATCAATGAACTGAACACATCATAAGATATTTGGCGTGTCTGTTCAACATGATAGTGGTCGTGAGCCAGACGGAGGACGAACCTCCTACCACCAAACAAAAAAGCTATCAAATTTTCATGACAAAACACTGCTTCCCTCAGCTTCATCGCTTCAGCGCGGTCCTAGTAAATACGCACATATATTATTCATACTAAGTAATATATTTACACTTCATATGGGTGAAATAAGTTTTAATTATTTTATAACCATACATACTTTAACTACGTTGGTTCATTCTCCTGATATTATTGTATAAAGCTAGGTTAGCCAGATTTCGTAAGGGAAGCTGGTTATTACTGCTGGTATAATTTTACAAAAAAATGTACTATCATTTTAATATCAGTTTAAATCTCTACTCTAGACTTCACTGTTCTCTGCTTTAACTCCACTGAAGTCCGGACAAAACCAATTATTCCCAGACATAGAATTTAACTTGAAATAATGAAAATGAAATTCACGCCAACTTTGTAATAATTGGAATATTAGTAATACTAAGCTAATTGAAATTTATTAAAACTGCTAATTGCTTCCCTTATAATTTTTATTATTTTATATTATAAGGAAATATCTTTGTTTTTATATAGGATAATTATATAATGGACTAAAAATGTACTTTTTCATATTTTCTATAATATAAAAAAAACTGTTTTATAAATATATAAAAATGTCATACCGTGACTGAGATAGCGGCACGTGTAAGAGGTAAGCCAGCAGTGTCGTGTCTAATTCTCTCGTAGCGGCTTAGGTGCTGTAGCTCACAGTCAGAGTGGTGTTTCGACTCATTGAAAATTAAATAATCATTACATGGAATGAAATGTGTAACGGAAATCTTTTGGCCTGTTTTTAAGAAAATTATATGGACGGATGAGTATGGAAAATTGGTATACTTAATTTTTTTTTATAGAGCAGTGAACAAATCCATAATTTTTAATTAATTAATTCAAAATATATGGGGAAAGTTATTTTAGAATATATATTACGCTAACCATATACTTTTGTATTTTGTTACCTCTAAACATAAACTGAGGTTTTTTCTATAGTTTCATCAATTGTTAACTTCACGCTTCCAACACGCCTAGCAGAGTAGCTGAGAGAACCCTACGGAGTATCAAGACACCTGCATCCACTCAATAAGACACTAATATAAAAAACAATTCTAAATAGCACAAAGGCTTTTCAAAAATAAATACCATTGTTTTGTTTAACAATAAAAGTAAAACTTTATTCTGATTGATTTTATGTGCTTCAGTATCAGCGGTTAGTTCAGGCGAGTTTGCAGGATAAAAATAACATTTCAAACAATGATTTCTAAAGATCGGCGGATGTTACAACTGGAAACTTTGATAAAACCCAAGTCTCGGAAGGTTAAATGCTTCTTTCGATTGAACTGTTTACTTCATGTATATTTTTCATTATGGCATGGTCTTTATTATATTGAAATACAACACTGTTTTCCTACATACACAATAATTTCCTACTTTTTGCTTAATTGTACACTTAGGGATAAGCAAAAATAAACATCATTTTTAGAAACGCATGAAAATTATAACGTAGCTGGTTTAAGCTCCACGTGTCTTGTAAAGCGTCCAGTCTATAGTTTCTGTCTTGGTCTGTCGTCATTGAAGACGTCCACTGCTGAACCATAGGCCTCCCCATAGACGCCATAGCACGACTGGATGCCTCCCCTGCATCCAAAGGGAAGCGCTTCCTGCAATTTGACCTCAGCTCGTCGGTCCATTCCAGTAGGGGCGTCCCACATGCCTTCCGGCTGCCCCCGTGGTCGCCACTGAGAACCTTTCTTTCCCCTTTCTTTTTCTGTCTTGGTTATTGTTTTGTACTCAAAAAATTTAAAGTACACCGAAGTGCTAGGAACGAAGCTATATATTATTGTTGTTATATTACTCTCAAACTAAAAAAACTTCATAGCTTTTGATATTTGCTTGAAAGTGAAAATTATCACTAAAAGAAATTTCTAAATTCAAACATAAAAGTAAAACGTACCATCAGCCCTTTCCCTGTGTCGCTGCGGGTGTTTCCTACAAGGGCGGTGCGGCGGTGCGTCGTTGTCGCGGTGTCCAAACGTTCGGAACTGCAGAGTGTGGTCTAACGTGGCAGCGGTCTCACCGCCGACAGCAAAAGTCGCATATGGACTTATTTCGTATACATCTATTTCATTACATGTTTAGATATAAATATGAATCATTAACTTGTCACTTATAGTTTTAAAAACTGATTATAGAACTTTTATTTCTACTTACTATATTATGCGTACGGTTTACTTAAGTAAAGCCAAACTCGACTGGATCACAGAGAAAATATCAAAGTGAAAAGCAATTACTAATAGCTCAAGCAATCAGGAGCGAAATAGATTTTTTGTCGGTTATTTTTATTACATTTGACTATTTTTACTAAAAATTTATATAATAAATTGTAGGAATTGGAAGTAATTGTAAATATGTAGAAGAAATGAAACCAAAAATATTACAAGTATCATGCCTACATCTAAATGCTATAAAATAATAAAACACCCATCGTACATAAATTCTCACCGGAGGCCGGCGACAGCTTGTCGTGCTTGTAGTCGTGTTGGCAATTTCGTAGGTTTTGTTGTTCCGGACATACGGACTTGTCCGTGCTGGCCACGGAGTGACTGCAGCGACGATTGTCTTCTTCAATTTGTTCGCCACATGCCATAAGTGTGCTAAAGTATAATCGAAAATAAGGCCTTGGTTTGATGTTATTGCTAAAAGTCAATTTATTTAATATTAAGTACACTAAATAAAAAGAGTGGTACTCTAATATGGGTGTACGCATATTACCACAAGAAGCACAGGTTGCATAAATCTCAGGACATGAGCAATTCATCATAAGTTTACAAGTTGGAACAAAATAATATTTGCACAAAATATCCAATACGAATTTACTCATAAATCTAAACTAGAAATATATTAGTATAAATATCTCCATTGTTACAATAAAATTAATTGAATTTACAAAATATTTGTTTTGCCTTTGTAAAACGATTAAGGTTTTTGTAAAGCCACATAGTTTCCACATATCATTAAGGTTAAGTTTGAAGACTGAAGCACTTGAGTGATATATATATATATATATTTTTTTTTTTTTTTTTTTTTTTTTTTTTTTTTTTTTTTTTTTTTTTTATGGATAACGGATGGCAAACGAGCAGAAGGACCACCTGATGGTAAGTGGATACCTTCGCCCATGAACATCTACAACACCAGAGATGTTGTAGATGCGTTGCCAACCTAGAGGATACAGATGGAAGAGGAGGACAATGTAGTATTCCGTTCTCGGAACCACCACATTTTGGGGAAAGGATGGGTGGGAATGGGAAAACCTGGCTTACATGCCATCGAACCGGAACACATCATAAGATATTTGGCGGTTCGTCTTTGACATGATAGTGGTCGCGAGCCAGACGGAGGACGAACCTCCTACCACCAAACAAGTATGTAGTATGGTAGGTTATCACACAACTGGTATACTATCAGCTGAACTTTAAGAAATAAACCAATGGTACCTTAACATATTTAGCGAGTAGAACATTATTCGTTGACCTTTAAAAATTAAAGAACTGGAACATCTAATGAATCAGATTAGTCTAGCTAAAAGTTGTTAAGTATTATAGGTGGTTTTCGTTGACAAATAAAATTATTGAAAAAGGGTTGCGCTGTGGGGCAGCGTCTGATCGTAAAAGGTATGGTTAGATATTTAAATGGCGTTGAATTTCTCCACTGAAACATGAAATATCTGTAATTAAGATATCCAAATATGCGACATAAAGCGTGAAAATAAAAAAAAATTGTCTGCTATAATTCTGATGACAGAACATTTGATGAGTACGAGTATGTCTACTAGAAGATAAAAAAGTGCCTGATGCTTATCCTAACCAATATTTTCATATTAAAATAATATTTTTAAATAATTATTATAATAATCCTTATAATATTTATTTAAAATAATTTGAATTTTCTAAATTCTTCAAAATTTTCAATCATCACTATTGTTATACCGTGGAATACCGTGGAACAGAGTGGCTCTAGAAAAACCAGAATGGAAGAGGTTGGAGGAGGCCTTTGCCGATTGGCAAACAGATCTACAGATCATTAAGAAATATCAAATACTATATTGAAAATATTTATTACTCTTATTTAAGTGTACTTTGGAATACTGTTATTAGGTTAAGTTGATCTGAATTAAAGGGCTATTTATTTACTATTGTTATAGTGATTTTTTTGACATAGCATTAAGCTAAATAGTGAATTTATATTGTTTTATTATATTTAGGAAATATTAAGAAAAATTGTCGGAGATAATATTATGTTTTGTTAAAAACAACGATCATTTGTGGCCTAAAAATTAAGCGAAATAGTATGAAGTGACCTATAAATGTAGAGAGTAAAGTACTTAGCGCAACTCGCTACCGTAATATTATAATACTTTGTACCAGTTATTGCTTCATATAGAAATTTAAATAATATATATTTTTTAAATTAATTTACTTTAATAAGGAAAAAAATAGTCAAAGTAACAATTTTTTCTTTCGAAATACCCCCAATTAACTAAAGAAAACCCATTTATTTAACTCTCGTTTCTTAGAAAAACTGTGTTGGGTAGTAAAATTCAACTTGTTTGTTGAAATTTTTATTGTTACGAGCATAGTAAGAGAACTTAACAAATTACTAATATTGGATACGATAACAACGTCCAACAAGCTCCAAGAGCGTCGCTTGAGATGGTACGGCCACGTTGCGCGCCGTCCCGAACACTATGTCGGAAGAAAATGCCTTGATATATCTGTTCCTGGAGTTAGACCCCCCGGACGCCCAAGGAAGCGATGGCTGGATGTCGTGAAGCAGGATATGAGAGCCAATGGACTAACCCGTGATGCAGAAGATCGTGCAAAGTGGAGTAGGTTGAGTAGGAAAGCAGACCCTGGCTAGCCGGGATAAATGCTAGGAAGAAGGATACGATAACAACGCTTCTGAACTATTTTGTCGGTTCTTAACATATAATAATAATAATTACTAACTTAAAAAATAAAATACACAATAGCAGAAAGGTCTAAGTTTTAAATAAAATTTTTTTAGTTGTTTATTTTTTTTTACATATTATAAAGTATGGTAGAAAAAAATGGAAGCAACGTATGAATAAAATGCATCAGTTTGCATTTCAACAGTTTCCAGTCCAGTTTCAGTTACAATTTCTCGTTGTTCATCGCCAAATTATCGTTACAATTGAGTGTAGTTATTTGATATCGGCTATTATAATTAAGTTTTTTATATATTATGAGTCAAAACCGTTTTTAGTGAATAATGGACATATTTTTGATTAAATTTATTATTTCAAAATATAGGCAAATAAATACAGGCAGTCCTTCTATTTACGGCATGTTAGGTTCTCAAAATACGCGACGTAAGTCGAGACAAATTTAATATAGGTTATGTGTAAAACTC
>JAKGSA010002097.1:1614-25291 GCA_033558755.1 Philaethria dido
TTATATTTTTTATAGAATGAGAAATTATTTCTTTTAATTCAATAAGAATTGTAATGTCTATTTTATTAGATTGGATATCTTTATTATTTATAATATTTGTATCTTTAATTTCTTCTTCAGTAATTTATTATAGAAAAAGATATATAAAATATGAAATTAATTTAAATCGATTTATTTATTTAGTATTAATATTTGTTTTTTCAATAATTTTATTAATTATTAGCCCTAATATAATTAGAATTTTATTAGGATGGGATGGTTTAGGTCTAGTTTCTTATTGTTTAGTAATTTATTATCAGAATATTAAATCTTATAATGCTGGAATGTTAACATTTTTATCCAATCGAATTGGGGATGTAATAATTTTATTATTAATTTCTTGAATAATAAATTATGGAAGATGAAATTATATTTTTTATATAAATTTTATAAGAAATGATTTTTCAATAAATATAATTAGATTATTAGTTATTATTGCAGCTATAACTAAAAGAGCTCAAATTCCATTTAGTTCATGATTACCTGCTGCAATAGCAGCACCTACTCCTGTTTCTGCTTTAGTTCATTCTTCTACTTTAGTTACAGCGGAGGTATATTTATTAATTCGTTTTAATAATTTATTGGTTGATATATATTTTTTTAAATTTTTATTATTATTATCTGGTTTAACTATATTAATAGCTGGGATTTGTGCTAATTATGAGTTTGATTTAAAAAAAATTATTGCTTTATCTACATTAAGACAATTAGGATTAATAATAAGAATTTTAAGAATAGGATTTTATGACTTAGCTTTTTATCACTTATTAACACATGCAATATTTAAAGCTTTATTATTTATATGTGCTGGAGTAGTAATTCATATAATAAATGATAATCAAGATATTCGAATAATAGGAGGAATTAGATTATATATTCCTATTACTTCTTTATGTTTAAATATTTCTAATTTAGCTTTGTGTGGAATTCCTATTTTAGCTGGGTTTTATTCAAAAGATATAATTTTAGAAATAGTAAGAATAAGAAATTTAAATACGAGGTGTGTTCAAAAAGTAAGGTGACTTTGTATTTTTAAGAAAAAAAAAAAAACACTTATAACCTTTACGCCTCTCCCAACCAAACAAAAAATGCTATACACTTGAAACTTGGTACAGATGTTCGGGAAGAGTGTACCAACATAACAAAATAAAAAAATCGATAATCGAAAGTACGTTGCCCGCCAAATTTCACAGTCACCTTACTTTTTGAACACACCTCGTATAATAATAACTATAACCCAGGAGAAGAACAAGAAGAATAATAACCCAGGAACAAGGCAAAGCGCGGCGTTGAGTTCCGCCATTCACCACGCAATGCCTCAATTCGGCGGAAAGTTGAGAGTGGAGTGGGGAACGGAATTGTTGAAAGAGAATGGAGTGTCTTAACACTAGGTTCTCTGGTTCCCTCTGCCTAACCTGCTATATGCGGGTTACAGCGTTAAGTTAAAAACAAAAAAAAAGAATATACATACATATACATATATATATAAAAATAAATAAATAATTATACAATAAAATACAGTTATACCAGTTCACCTCCCGCCTCATTATATCAGACACAGCTGGATACGAACGTGCATTCCCGAGAGGCGTACCAACGCCAACGCGATCAATACTCGGTAGTGTAGCACTGTTATATTATATTAAAATATTATATTCCGCCAGTCGTGGCGCAGAAGTACAAGCGTGCGATTGTAAACGCGACAGGTTGTGGGTTCGATTCCCCGATTCTCACTCCAGGATATGAAAATGATATATAATATTTAGTATTTTTATTTCCTCGCTCGGGTAAAAGAAAACGCGGCGTTGAGTTCCGCCACTCAGCACGCAATGCCTCAATTTGGTGGAAAGGTGTCCCCTTTCCACCGAATTCCACGAAGATGTTAAAAGAATGGCATCTCTTAACTTTCTTTATTATTTTTTTGGAAACTTTAAGTGCAACAAAAAATAAAGTATATTAAGTTGGTTTTATTAATTGGTGGGGAATTAAGCGATTTCTATATTTCGCTTTTTGGAAGAAATAATTTAAAAGTTTAATATACATATATAAAGAATGAATGAATGTCAAAAAAACAACAAAGAAACGTGTCAAAAACAATGGAATCCATTTTTTTAAATTCCAAAAAACGAAGATTCTCAATTATACGGCACTATCTATTTAGTAGTGAAGACATAGCAGTTAGTCAGTATGTAGTGTTAATACACTCCGTTTCCCCCTTTGGAAGCATTGCGTAAATGACGGAACTCAACGCAGCACTATCAATCAAATAAGCAATACTATTTTGACATAGACAAAATGTGCACATGTGTCCGGATGCAATGAAAACACAATATTTTCATAGAATGAAAATAATATCTCATATCCTATCCAGAACGAGCAGGATAACAAGAAAATTCTTTAATTAAATATTTTTTATTATGATTTCATTTCACGTAATTACCGCAATGCGGTGTTAGTACGAACAACTTATAACTTAATAATACTCATAGAGTGTCAATTTCCACTATCCGTTTATTAAATTATACATAACATTACATAGGTGTATCCCGCATATAGCAGGGTAGGCAGAGGGAACCCGAGAACAGAGAACTTGTGCTGCGACACTCCATTCCACTTTGCGCCAAATCGAGGCATTGCGTGCTGAGTGGCGGAACTCAACGCCGCGCTTTGCCTTGCATCCAAACCCAGGAAATGAAAATACTAAACTTTTACAATTCCTAGAGTGTGTTAAGACACTCCGTTCTCTTTCGACAAAATCAAATCAAATCTATATTGCCGTTTTCCAAAAATTTTTTTTTTATATAGGTCACTAAAATTCTAAAGGTGAAATACAATAATATTTTAATCTTTATATAAATACGTGAAGCAAAAACTTTGTACCCCTTTTTACGAAAATTAAGCGAACTGAGGAACATGAAACTTGGCACACTTATAGTTTATATAGCGAAGGAGTGCAGAATGCAATTTTTTTTAAATAATGCATAAAAAATATATTAAATTAATAAAATAAATGTTTCACACACTACAATGGTTTGACATTCATGTTTATATAAAGTGACATATACATTACTAAAGAGAACGCGTTGTTAACGCGTCACCGGGGCCACTAGTATAATTTAATAAGTATCAAAAAATATATGATATCTCAGCCGTCTTATGCATACGTTCATACACATGTACCCTATAGCGTGCACAGTAATACTGTATAGTCAAACGTCAAATAGGACGTTGACCCCACGCGGGCATCGAACTCGCAACCTCCGCAGTGAGTTTAGTTGATGACGTCATTTAACTAAATATATGATCTTTACGGTTATTTGAGGAGAGTGGAGATTTATGTCTCTTAAAAGCGGAGTGTTAGATTCTTTTTGGCTTCGCACATATGATATATTATTTATTATTTTTTTTTTTAACTTCACGTTGTATCCCGCATATAGAAGAGTAGGCAGAGGGAACCTGAGAACCGACGTGTTAAGACACTCCGTTCTCTTTCAACAATTCCGTTCCCCACTTTCCGCCAGATTGAGGCATTGCGTGTTGAGTGGCGGAACTCAACGCCGCATATATTATTATACTTATATAACGCATATATTACTATACTTATATAATATGGCTAAATTATAGGGTTAGATTTTCGTTACTAATTATTTTAAAAAGTTATTTTTTTAGCTTCACGCTGTATCCCGCATATAGCAGGGTACCGGAAACCTGAGAACGTGTTAAGACACTCCGTTCCCCACTTTCCGCCGAATTGAGGCATTGCTAAATGGGAACTAAACGCCGCGCTTTGCCTTGTTACCAAACCCAGTAAATGAAAATACTAACTTTAACATTTCCTGGAGTTGGAATCGAACCCACAACCTGTCATGTTTACAGTCGCACGCTTGTGCCTCTGCGCCACGATAGGCGTTATATATTAAAAAGTAATTAATAAATTATATTTAATTTAAATAAATTAATTTTTGACGAAAAACGGAAAAGTATCACAGATAATGTTTGATTATTTCTTATAATTTATTTTTTAAAAAAAAGGTAATAATTAAAAAAAATATCTATATTTAATAGATAATAATGAAAACGCCCATTATTCTGACAATGACACAAAACCAAAACGCCTAACAAAATCATTACCCCCCTTACCCATACAATAGAAAGAGAAAGATATCCAAAAAAATTATAACACGAAGAAATAACACATGTTAAGAAACGCTACAATATTTATTTAGGACAAAAACGTTAATCCCATCCCTAGCTCTATCCCAATTCATTCCCACCTTTATTACCATACACTTAAAGTCTATTTTCACGCAAAAAAATAAAAAAAATTAAACAAATTGTAATAACATCCCTAGCTCGCATCCATAAAGTCTAAATTCCGGTAAATTTCGATACAAAAAGGTATATTCACGCAATCCACATCCTTAATAAGACAAAGCTAAGAGTTATTTTGCTATTTATTTCAATTTTCGTTATACGACTGGCAGTGGCTACAGCGAGGTCGTGAATACGATCCCCTGGGGCGTCAGTATTGAGTATACGGTTGCCACGGCGAGTAAAAATAGCTTTGGCGTACGACGTTCTACATACATATTTATACATACAGACGGTTATAAGGAAATTAATATTATATTAGTATAATATAAAGGCCAGTATGTTGCAGTGGAAAGTCCTGTCTGTAAACGTAGTAGCAGATCTGATCTCCCACTCATAGTAAGTGGATTATATTTTAAATTATTATCATATGGGGAACGGAAATGTTGAAAGAGAACGGAGTGCTTTTTACACTAGGTTCTCAGGTTCCTTCCTATACTTTTTGTTATGTGCGGGACTACAGCGTGAAGCCATAAAAAATATATATTTATATTATCGGGATATAGAACGCATGGCTGAATGGTCAGAGCGCTTGGACAGTTTACAAGAGGCGCGGGTTTGAGTCCCGCTGCGGTTCATCCATATTCGTTTTCTAAAAAAATGTAACATCTTCATCCTTTACCCCGCATAACAGAATACACAGAGAGAACTTAGTGTTAAGACACTCCTTTCTCATCTTCCGGAAATCTAGATATTGCGTGTTAAATATGGCGGAACTCAACGCCGCGTTTTGTTTCACCAGTGTGAAAAATTGAATTAATTTAGATATAATCATTTCCCCGGATGGGAAACCACAACCATTCGTGTTTATAGTCAAATGCAGTCCCATTCATCCACAGCCTCGGCATTAAATTAGCGTATTCAAATACAGTAGAACCTCGATTAACCGTGGTTTCAATGAGTCAATCGCTTTATCTATATATATATAGAAGCAAAAACTTTGAATCCCTTTTTACGAAAATTACGCGGACGCAGGAGCATGAAATTTGGCACACTTATAGTTTATATAGCGAAGGAATGCAGAATGCTAATATTTTTTTTTTAAATAATGCATAAAAAGTATATTAAATTAATAAAATAAATATTACACCATGGTTTGACATGTGTTTATATAAAGTGACATATGCATTGCTAAAGACAACGCGTTGTTAACGCATCAACGGGGACACTAGTTTTTATAATTTTTTTTTATATTTCTACATGACTTATTTTAGTGATATTTTTTTTTTTTAACAATTAAAATGTAATTGTTAATCATGTATGTATTTTTTTTAACTTCACGCTGTATCCCGCATATAGCAGGGTAGGCAGAGGGAACCAGAGAACCGACGTGTTAAGACACTCCATTCTCTTTCAACAATTCCGTTCCCCATATGTATTTCTTAAAAATAATAAAACAATATACTTGATAGAAAACCAAAAAGCGTAAGTGGTATCATATGTCCGGTAATTGCCAGTGCCAATCTTACCTTTCTAGAAACAAGTTAATATAATTTTGTAATTGATTATCTGCAGTAAACCCCCATACACATTATTATTAACCCGATAATGGAGGTTCTATCAGCCATGAAACAATGTTCACTTTTAGGCAGAGCTACAAGTTAAATTTCGTCATTTAATACCATGAAATTATCATAAAAACATGGAAAATAAGGGTGTAAAATTACTACATACAAGGGTGGAAATATCGAGCTCAAAATTAAAACAATGGCAGATGGTAAATATCCCGTCGAACAAACTTATTCTTCTTAAAATTACACAGACTTCATCGATACAAAAAAACATAAAAGACGTCATGGCTTATTTGACATGTGTCAGGACTAAATATGATAAATGTGAATACGAAACTCACTAAACACATTCCTATATATATATATATATATATATATATATATATATATATATATATATATATGTATATATATATATATGACGAACGCAGTCAGAACGTGCCGAGCCTGATACTTACGGTAATCTTATATTTTACTGCCGAGGAATATTTATATTTCTATTATACAGCCGTTACTTTAATGTTAAGATATAATGCGGTGTTAAGTTCCGCCATATTTAAGGAGGAATTGAAGATACAATAGGGATGTACGTAATATCGATAAAGTATTATATATCGATATTTAAAATGATGTTTGGAATATGTGATATGCCCGATATATCGTTTTTATAGTAGAATTATTAACGACTTTAAAGATAATACACTTATATACATATATACACAAATTATTACGAATAACTCAAAAACTACTCGTCAGATCTTAACTAATTTTCAATGGTATGACATCAGAAGCCCTAACTATCCTATAAAAAAAGTATAACTAAAATTGGTTAATCTTGCAAAAAGATATGTGGGAATACACTTAAAAAATATAGCATCGACACTGCAAATTGTTATATTCTTCCTTATTTACTAAATCTAGTATAAAAAACCTGCATATTAATTCCTAAAGTTAACTTATCTTGCCACAAAACACAAGCACAATCTAAAAAAATACTAAATCATAAACATAATGGGAATTGAATCTGTTACTGTAGTAACTGTCACATGCAGTAACATGCTGTCTTGTAGCCACTGAACCTCAATGACTATTTCACTATCGATATCAATAATGAATATACCAGCTAACTCCTTATAAACACTTATAAGATACTAGAAACCCCCTTGTCTATATGTAACAGCGTCTGACTCGATTGGTAGTGGGTTCGATTCCTACTCAAGAGAAAGATTTTTCCCTTATATAGCAGGGTAGGCAAAGGAAACCTAGTGTTAAGACACTCCGTTCCCCACTTTCCGCCGAATTGAGGCATTGCGTGCTGAGTGGCGGAACTCAACGTTAATAATTTGGAATTGTTATTTTCAAAAACCACATCGAAAGACATTTTTTACGAAAAGTAGAGTTAGCTAATATATTAAATTAAAGTATCGATATATTTTAATATTTTTTATATGACAAAAAAAAACACAATATAAAAATATTATAACATCGGCTTAGAGCAGGGGTAAGCAACCCACGGCCCGCTAAATAATTGAAGTCCTACCAATTTTTTTTTCAAGTCAAATATTTATAATATGAATATTTATATATAAATACGTAAAGCAAAAACTTTGTACCCCTTTTTATGAAAATTACGCGGACGGAGGAGCATGAAACATGACACATTTATAGTTCATATAGAGAAGGAGTGCAGAATGTTAATATTGTTTCTTAAATAATGCATAAAAAATATATTAAATTAATAAAATAAATGTTACACACACTACCATGGTTTGACATCCACGTTTATATAAATTGAAATATACATAAAATGCAAAGGCAACGCGTTGTTAACGCGTCAACGGGGACACTAGTATTTTTTAATACCTTTAAATTGGGCCAAAATATTTAAAAATTTAGATAGGCTTTGCTAAAAAAGGTTGCTTACCTCTGCTCTATGCTGACTATATCGAACCTTTAGTATTATGGGAACCTAATCAAAAAATCATGATTTTGATTTTTTGCCACGAAACGACTTAAGACAACATCTTTATCGACTTTGATTAAAACAAGAATATAAATTAAAAAATAATCTATATATAAATACGTGAAGCAAACACATTGTACCCCTTTTTACGAAAATTAGGCGAACGGGGGAGCATGAAACTTGGCACACTTATAGTTTATATAGCGAAGGAGTGCAAAACGCTTATATTTTTTTTAAATAATGCATAAAAAGTATATTAAATTAATAAAATAAATGTTACACACACTACCATGGTTTGACATCCATGTTTATATAAAGTGACATAAACATTGCTAAAGACAACGCGTTATCGAGGACACTAGTTTAAAAAAAAATCATTACTATTCGAAAAACTTAAATGTCATCTATATTGACGTTTCACAAAAATTGATATTTTTTAAATAGGTCACTATAATTGTAAAGGTGCGATATGAATATCGTCTAATTGATACTTGAAAGAAAGTGATATAGCTCAATTTTTTTTTATTTGGTAAACATTGCAAAAAAACAGGTCATTATAAAAAATATTTACAGTTCTTGTCTATTAGTTCACTTTCTTTGTAAAGTAGCAGTATTAAGAAGCGCGGTGGTAGCGACTTCAAATCTCTCGAGGAAATATTATTATGATAACATAAATCAAGTGTAAATAGGTTGATAAGTCGAGAGTAGTATAAAAAAATATTTTATATATTAATTGGCATTTATATAGTTACAAAAAAAAAAAATAAAACAAACTTAAAAACGCCTAAGTTGAAAAATGCATTTTTGACTATCAACTTATTTACGCCTGAACCCACCACCTAGGACACTAAATCACTAAAAAAGCGGAGAGTGGAGTCACTTACCTATCACAAAGTTCTCTCTGCCTACCCCGCATAAGTGCGTGAAAATAAAAGAAAATGTAATTTATTATTAGGTTCAGTTCAAATAGAAATAATTTTAAAATATTAGCTTACATTAGCTAGTCAATTAAATCAAGTGTCGCACTCATAGACATCAATTAGTGATTAATTAACGTTAAATAATAGGGAAGATGCAGTTTTTGATTAAAATAGTATGTATTTTTTTACTGGATATATATTTTTTACAGACAGTACTTCTAGTATGGTCACATTTTATTTTAGTTAAGATCTACTTTTTTTTTATCTTCACGCTGTATCCCGCATTTAGCAGGGTAGGCAGAGGGAACCTGAGAACCTAGTGTTAAGACACTCCGTTCTCTTTCAACAAATCCGTTCCCCACTTTCCGCCAGATTGATTTTTGCATTGCGTGTTGAGTGGCGGAACTCAACGCCGCGCTTTGCCTTGTTACCAAACCCAGTTAGTTAAGATCTAACAAGTACTTTTGGAGTTATTCGTAATAACTTTACTTTTTCGTGTATTTTATTTAAAGTCGCTTTTCTTTTTTTTGTTACAATCTTAATTATTGTATTCATATTCAAGAAAAGAAAAATTTATGTGAAAAAGAAAGATTTATATATGAAAGAAGAATTTTATGTAAAATAGACAATAAGTATACTAAATAATATATTTTACTACAAAAAAACGCAATTTCAAAGTGACAATTGACATAAGCGCGCGAAAATAGAACACTTCCGATGACGTCACACATGTCCGTAACTGTCACATTGAGGGTAGAGTGAAAAAACGTTTGGTTTCATGTGAATACAAACCAAAATTATTTCTATAAATCAAAATAATCTAAAATAAAAAGATTGTTAACTGACTTTACAAGAAAAGAGGTTCTCAATTCGACGGTTTTTTATATTATATTCTTTATTGTACTCAAAATACATGAGAAAAAGTAAATACAACTTTTACTGTACTGTTTTTACTGTATTTTGCCGCATAACTTTTTTTTGGGTAAACCAATTTTGATGAATCTCTTTTAATATGATATCTAGTGATTCTGATGTAGTCCCATTTAAATTTAGTTAAGATCTAATCATTAGTTTTTGAGATATTCGTAATAAATTTAGTTTTTAGTGCAATTTATTTGAAGTCGAATTTCTTTTTTTTTTTAATCTTCAATATTACTATTATTTACTAACATTTTAATCACTTATTGTCTGTAAAATTTATTTTTGCATCTTCCATATTGATACGTAAAATCAATAAGCATTAATTTGCTTTTAGTTAAACCAAGTTAAACGCTAATTGACGTTTCTGAGTAAGGTCTCATTCAGTTATCACATATACTCCAGTTCCATACAAAAATAGGCAGAAAGAACCTAGTGATAAGTCACTCCGGTCTCCACTTTTTATTACATAATATTTACTTCTAAACATTATTTCCTAAGAAAAAAAAAAAAAAATGCCTACAAGAGAATGAGATAGTAAGGTTTACTATATTTATAATTATTTACCAAAGATAAAAATAATTTTATATTTTTTTTAGCTTCACGCTGTATCCCGTATATAGCAGGGTAGGCAGAAGGAACCTGAGAACCTAGTGTTAAGACACTCCGTTTCCCACTTTCCGCCGAATTGCGACATTGCGTGCTGAGTGTCGGAACTCAACGCCGTTCCTTGCCTTGTTACCAAACCCAGAAAATGCGTCGGAAGTCGCTTACACATTCAGCTTCCATATTTACATATTTAGCAAATAGTTACTGTGTAGCCTATTTTCTATCTCATTCTCTCCTATACATTTAATACAAGTTATTCGTAACGCATTATCGTTACACTAGCTTTATTCCAAACCACTAATCTAAAGTTTTTTTTTAGCTTCACGCATAACCCCCGCATACCACAGTACCGGTAATCAAAGAAACCTAGTGTTAAGACATTTCGGTTTCCACTTTCCGCCCAAATTCGAAACACTGCGTAACTCAAAGCCGAGTTTTGTTTTACCAGAACAAAAAAATGGATGTGGTGAAATCGAACCCACGACAATCGTTTTTACAGCCAAACCTCTCCCACCATAATAGGCTTAAAGAATTTTCACTTTAAAAAAAAACACCTTTAACTAACTAAACGCCAACTAAGCTTACACCTGTCGTGGCGCAGAGGCACAAACGTGCGACTGTAAATGCGACAGGTTGTGGGTTCGATTCTCACTCCAGTAAATAGACTTTTTCATTACCTGGGTTTGGTAACAAGACAAAAGCGCGGCGTTAAGTTCCACCACTCAGCACGCAATGCCTCAATTCGGCGGAAAGTGGGGAACTGAGTGTCTTAACACTAGGTTCCCTCTGCCTACCCTGCTATATGCGGGATACAGCGTGAAGCTATGTATGTATGAACTTAAAAAAAAACTCACCTAGCTTTATGATTCTTCAAAGCAGCCTTCGCAGTGAACACTTTATCACAATCCTTACAGCTGAACTTCCTCCCTGGCGCGTTCAGATCCGTCACTTCATTCTGATTCATCCTCTCCATCACTCTCTGTTCCTTCTTCATGTTTCTCTGCATCTCCTTTTCTCTCTGGATCTCCAGGCGTTTCTCATTTGTTAGGCCGAAGGAATGCCACTTGGTGTGGATGAGGAAACGTTTGGGGTGGCCGAAGTATAGGTTACAGTGAGGACATTCGAAGTATGCTGCTTGGACTTGTATATCTAGAATAAGGAGAAATATGTTTAATATGCGGAATGATAAGAACTTTCAATAGCAGGGTAAGAGAGGCTAGTGTTAAGACTCTCTGTTCTACACTTTCCGCTTACGTTCCGAATTCTAGATATTACGTGACGAGCTGCACTTTATCTCATTTAAGCAGATTATTGTATATTTAGAGTATGACTAACACTTTAAAAACAATTTTGGAAAGAAATTCTTTATTTTACGAAACCATCATATGCCAACAACGCATTTTTTCATTCTTGGACCATATAATGCGCGGAACTAACAAGAGCTTGGAAAAGGTTATTATGGTTCGGAATACCGAAGGCATAAGATTGCGTCGTTGTTCACCAGCAAGATGCACCGATCAGGTGAAGGGACCAACAACTACCAAACTCTTCGATCATAAGGGACGGGCTGGACAGAAACCGGTGGAGGCAGATCATCCGCTCTAGATGCAACCCTGATGCTGAATCACTATCCTCAGACATAAGGGTCCCACTAGAGAGAGATATGGGTTTGAGACCTACTAGGATGTTTTATCACTTCGCCATGACAAGATTCACTTTTTCTAAAATATCTTAAACTTGCACAAAGATAACCACACTAGATCCTTCGTACTGTGTTTTTTTTTAAATAAATAAAATATATTACTTTTTAAAAAGTAAAACAGATCTAAAAATAGGCTAATAGACTCTCAAAAGGACAATATATTCAACGATCTTTATTTAGTTCGTTTTGTGACGATCTTCTCATAAAATATGTGGAGGGTATGAAAATTGGTATACATATAATACATGGAGAAGTGGGGAAAGACATTTTTTTTTAATAATGTATCAGAAATATAATAAATTAATAAAATATGAGGATATAGCGAGGATGTTACAGTAAGAATGAAGAATAAAGTGCTCAGGTGGTTTGAGCACGTCGAGAGGATGAGGGATATATGAAGCAAAGGTGAGCGGCAAGAGAGGTAGGGGGAGACCTCAGTTGACCTTCGAGAACACAGTATTAATGATATGGAGGAAGGTCACGTAAAAAGCATAAGGACCCCCCGAAGGGCATGCATGAAGAGGTTAATGAATGTGGACGAGGCGAAAGAGGTATGCAGGGGCGTATAACGTAGCGTTTGGCGCGCCATTCTCTCTGACTACCCCGCTAGGGATAAAGCGTGAAGTTAAGTAAGTAAGTAATAAAATATGAAGAGGGGAAATGTTAAAAGAGAACAAGGTAACGTGACACTACGTTCTCTGGTTCCCTCAGCCTACCCTGCTGTTCGGGATACACTCCGTGTCTGTTAAGACACTCAGTTTCTTTTTTTTTTTTTTTAACTTCACGCTGTATCCCGCATATAACAGGGTAGGCAGAGGGAACCAGAGAACCTAGTGTTAAGACACTCCATTCTCTTTCAACAATTCCGTTCCCCACCTTCCGCCGAATTGAGGCATTGCGTATTGAGTGGCGGAACTCAACGCCGCGCTTTCCCTTATTACCAAACCCAAGAAATGAAAATAGTAAATTTTACATTTCCTGGAGTTGAAATCGAGCCCACAACCAGTCGCGTTTACAGTCGCATGCTTGTGCCTCTGCGTCATGACACTCAGTTCTCTTGAAGTTTCCGTTTCCCATTTTCCGCCGAATTGAGACATTGCGTGCTGCGTGGCGGAACTCAATACCGCGCTTTGCCTTGTTACCAAGCGAGGAAATGAACATTCTAAATATTCATAATTATAATTATTTAACATTTTTATTTTCTGGTGTGGGAATCGAATCCACAACCTGCTGCATCGTGACAATCGCACGCTTGTGCCTCAGGGCACTTTGACAGGTATTTATAACATATTATTATAATAAATACTGTATATTTATGTTTTGTTCATGTACACTATATGTATACCAATTTTCATTGTAGTAAACGTTGCGCAGTAGCTCGATACGAACATATAGCTTAATTGGCTTGAGTACTTGGACGGGTTCCAAGAGGCGCGCTTTCAAATCCCGCTGCGTTCAATAATTTTATAGGTATAAAAAATTTTAAAAGAAATATAGTTAAGAAATTAAATTAAGGCCTTCGTGGCGCAGTGGAACAGCATCTAACTGTAAATGTGATTGGTTGTGGGTTGGATTTCCAGTCGCGGGACAGGACTAAATTTATACTCATTAATATGCTCTGGTAAGACAAAGTCTCAAATGCGGGAGGGAAAGTTAAGAACGGAGTGATTGACAATGGGTTCTTTCTGACTATCCAGCTATTGGGAAAAAGATTAAAACTAATGACAAAAAAGTATGAGGGTGTAAATCTTTCTAAATATTTCGAGTTGAATAGCGAAACTTAACGCCGCAATTTGTCCACGATATAGAGGAAATGTTTTGTTTTTTTTTAGAGTCACGCTGTATATACGCCGCATATGGCAGAGTAGACAGAGGTAAACTGAGAACAATCCGTTCTCTTTCACCATTTTCCGTTGCCCACTTTCCACCGAATTAAGGCATTGCGTGCTGAATGGCAGAACTCAACGCCGCACTTTGCCTTGTTACCAAACCCAGGAAACTAAAAATTCCATTTCCTGGAGTGGGAATCGAACCCACAACCTGTCGCGTTTACAGTCACACGCTTGTGCCTCTGCGCCACGACAGGCGTCAAAAATAAAATAATGTAATTCTCACAAGTGGGGATCAAAGTCACTACCATTATGGATACATTCAGACAAAGCCACTGTACCAAGATGGCCTATATAACATAAACTAAATAATATCAAAATATCTGTAGACCAAAATATCTATTAATAGAAAACAGAGTGACTTAACACTAGCTTCTCTCTGGGAACTGCTTCATGCAATGTTAAGTAATTTGACTCATAATAAAAAAAAATTAAATACATACTATTAGATATAATTTCCCTCGCAAAATTGATGCTCTTCTCAGCATCAACAATGTCTGTATCCCCAACATCTTCCCCGCGAACACCGTGCATGTCTCTATGGAAAGGGTTCAAGTGTTCCATATCTATTATACTAGGTACCACCTCAATTTTAATCTCAACCGAGTCATCTATCGGAATATTGTGAATTTTACTGATATTTGGCTTAATATCTTCTTCGGAAGACGATTCCTCACTGCTTTCATTCTCAAATTCATTGTTAGGAGCTTCGTTTTGGGGGTTTGGTTCGTTTTGAGGGCTTGGTTCGTTTTGCTTTTCAGTTTGGATAGGTATTGCCATATTTTCATAGTTATTTGCTGGTTTCTCAGTGTTTTTGTTTTCTATGACTGGTTCAACTATTTCCTTAGGTGGCGGTGGTGGTGGTGGTAACACTTTCTTTGTGGTGTCAGTATTAGAAAAGGTTTCGGTTTGATTTTTTTGATTGTGTGATATTATATTTTCTATCATTTTCACTGTATTCTCCAAGCTTCGCCGTCTTGAGTCTTTGTAGTATCTGTTGTTTATGTCAGTGTTGTAAGGGAAAGGGTTGTCGGGTTTTTGAGGTCTAGACAAGTCAAGTTGGGTGTCAGGGAACGGTAAGTTTTCTGTACTTTTAATTGTGTGAGATATATTATCAGAGTATCTCTTGTCATCCATTTTTTGTGTCTTAAGACTCAAATCAATATGATTGTTTAGTCTACTTTGATGATCTTCTTTGTTTGCTGTTATAGAAAGTTGGGAATTTTGATAGATTGTTACAGGTTTTGAATAATTAGGCATTTTATGCTTAGTTAGGTCTAGGTTCTGTTCCATGTACGGTGGATGCAGCACTCGGTCATCCATCCTGGAGTTATGCTCCAAGTGTCTTATCTCTGAATCTTGTTTATGTGATTTTACACTTAAATCAGGATTATATTCAGAGTAGGTCTGTAAAATCACTCAGTCCTGGTAGCTGTCCATGTCCATACCCATTTGCTTGTGAAACGCCTTTGTGTGCACCTGAGGGACATTGCTCCAGCATGTTTTTACTGCAACTTTGCTCCTTATAATCTGTTTCTGGCTTCCCATATAAGTAGCCTTGTTGACTATGCATTTGCAAGTTTATAGGCAATGCGTTATTCTGCCAATTCTGCATGTGATTCTGCGGGAACTCTGGCCAGGGTGGAAATTTGAACTGTCCCCAATCCAGCGTTCTATTAAGAGCGTACGATTGTATTCGGGTAGATTGAAGTGAGAGTTCACTGGTGGTGGCGGATGCTGAGGCATTTTCTCCAGATTGTTGAGATTGTTACCTATATTTACACGACCGCTCATCATATTCGCTTGGGATACGTTTAACGGCATGTCGCTGGGGCCGTACTGGCCCTCATTATGCAACATCGTTGTAGTGGCTCACTTATTCGCACTTGACTCTAAAATAACTAAATGAACACGATAATACTAAATAAACAGCAACTATGGCCATTTTGACGTATAATGAGTTCGATAAAATAATCTTTGATATGGGAACGCCTGTCCTCAACTATTACCCGACCATTTAGGAGAGAACTCTCGCTACTATATATGTATAGCTGTTTCATTTTAGCGGGGATGTAAACATTTTTTGTTTCTCTCTAACTTTATTTAATCTGTATGGCTGTCCTTGTCTAATAACAAGCGAAGGAGAGCATCAAAGCAACTGTCAGTTCTAAAAAAATATTTTCTTTTTAGACAGTTAATATAGCGTAAGTGTTTTATATATAATCTGTGGAAATAGAGAAAATGATCGAGTTTTATTAGGAAAAGTTTTTTATTTTTTATTTTTCATAATTAATTACTATTTTATGATTTCTTATTAATTCGCATATTACTAAAACTATTGTAATTATTAATATTATAAGAAACTTCATAACTTATGAATACGCACTAACCATAAAGTACACCACAGACAATATAAACTATTTTAATAGAAAAAAAGTATATATAAATTCAAATGAAATGAATCTTACAATGAAGTTAATGATATAATTATTATAAATTATTGTATTAAAAAATGGATGAACAGTTACGATTTACGTATAATTTTATCTTATCTATAAATTAATAGCAATGGGCGTATGTAATACTGTATATATTGTATTAATATTTTTAAGCAATATCGATAAATATTATATCAAAACATAATTTTTATTTAAAAGCGCAAGAAAACCGGAAAATTAAATCAAATGTGAAAAGGAGCAAGTAGTCTAGATTCTGACGCTTGAATTGACATGATCTTAAAAAAATATTACATTGGAGAATTAAATATTTCGTATAAGTATCGATAATCAAAATCAAAACTATCGATGGTACATCCTGATTATGTACAAAAGAAATATCGATATTTGTTGCCCATCACTACACATCAGTCATTATGAAACATCGACTTGGATATATAATGTGTATATATATTTTGACGTGAGACCGATCGGTTGTGCATTTCCTATTTGTAATCACAAATTGTGTTAAATGCATTACGAAACTAATTTAATAACAATTGTATAACATAAAACAGTTAATAACGCAATAATGGCGTTGAACGCCGTCGCGGAAGAATATTTTCGTTCAATGAACCCTTTGGCTTCAAAAATACATGAAGATATACAAGAAACTAAGAATTCATATGAAAATATATGGGATACTCTCACGGAGAAGGAAAAGGTATGTTCTATTACAATATTTATCTTAATATTTTATTTAAATAATATATATTTAATTAATACTTGTATGAGTCATATTATTTGCAATTACTTAATTATTCAAACATA
Organism: Philaethria dido; assembly: GCA_033558755.1. Lineage (NCBI taxonomy): Eukaryota > Metazoa > Arthropoda > Insecta > Lepidoptera > Nymphalidae > Philaethria > Philaethria dido. The sequence goes on from JAKGSA010002097.1 coordinate 18,803, forward strand.
TAGAATATTCTTAATAAAGAAAAATAATATAATTACATATTCTTTATTTAATGAGCATATTAATTAATTCGATTAAAATTATCATATTAAATAACATAATAACTATAAAAATATATTTCCAGGCTGAAATCATAAACGAATCAATAATAAAACCCGAGATAGTACTAAAATATGCGTTGTTAGATACACTAGAATTCGATATAAACAATCCACCAGTACGTAAAGACAATTTAATGTCTTTCTTTGGACATGAGCATGGTCTGAGAATGATACAAGATGAAAATACATCATATCGAGATGAGCATTCCGCTCCATTCTTATATCAAACGAAAAGTCAGCTAAATCTGTGTGTTTTGACCGAACATAGAGTGTCGAAAGATGTAAATTGCACTTCTCCGCCACCTATGATGACAGAACTGGCGTTATCTCATTCAAAAGTGGTCAATGAATTGAAAAATGCTTTAAAATCTCATGATGTACTCAAAAGTACCTTTAAAGATAAAGAATCTCACTCTCATGACAGGAAAGATGATCGAGAAACATTGTCTCCTACAGGTTTTATTAGTAAATTTATGGGTAACTTTAAAAATAAGGATGAAGAGAGGGAGTGTTTAGTGCCTATTTTACCGCAGACACAAATTATAGCTTCTTCCGAGAACTTCTTTAGAACTAATTTCAAGAATACTCAAAATGAAAGTAAATATGAAAGGGATTATAGAAGCAGTATTGTTAAATCTAATAGCGGTAAGTTATTATATTTATACTTAAATAGATTAAGAGGTGTAACGCCTGTCGTGGTGCAGAGGCACAAGCGTGTGACTGTAAACATGACAGGTTGTGGGTTCGATTCCTACTCGAGGAAATGTTAATATTTTCATTTCCTGTGTTTGGTAATAAGGCAAAGCGCGGCGTTGAGTTCCGCCACTCAACACACAATGCCTCAATTTGGCGGAAAGTGGGAAACGGAATTGTTGTAAGAGAACAGAGTATCTTAACACTAGGTTCTCAGGTTCCCTCTGCCTACCCTGCTATATGCGGGATACAGCGTGAAGTTAAAAAAAAAGAACTTAATTGTGATATAGTGGGATGGCATCAGGCTAAAAATTTGCTAAGTTCAATTCCCACTTGTGACAATAAAAATATTTATAATATTTTGCTTTTATTTTTACGTATTGCTAAGACAATATCCGGCATAGAATTCTGCCACTCTACATAGAGTGTTCTGAATTGAAACAGAAAGTAGAGAATGGAGTGTCTTAACACTAGGATAGGAAAAATCATGAAACTGAATAAAAATGAATTATATATACAATTTTTTTGCCAATATACTTAACAATTGTTTGGACTCTTTGAGAGCAATACATGAAGCTCTATAAGTTTTATATGGTAGATAGCTTACACTTAAGTATTAGGGGAAATAATAAAGATAAAGCTCTTTGACACAGTGGAACAACGTTTTCAGATTTGACTACTCAATGAGTTCAATTCCCACTTGTAAATTTGTTTTCACGCCACATGTCATGTGTCTTTTGGTGGTAGGAGGTTCGTCCTACTCCCTTCTGGCTCGCGACCACTATCAATGTCAAAAGACGAACGCCAAATAACATGATGTGTTCCTGATTCGATGGCATGCCAAGCCAGGTTTTTACCTTTCCCACATCCTTTCCCAAAATGCTTGGTGGTTTCATGATAATGGAACTACCATTATCTACTACTTTATCTGTGCTATCCTCTAGGTTGGCAACGCATCTACAACATCTCTGGTGTTGTAGATGTCTATGGAAGGCAGAGTAACCACTTACCATCAGGTGTTCCTTCTGTCGTTTGCCGATCATTATCATAAAAAAATTGTTTTGTTTCCTAGCTCTGGCAATGGGAAATTTTGGTGTTGAGTTCCACGCCAACATGCAATATTTCTTAGCACTGGAGTTCACATTTAGGAATATATCTTCACGTCATTCTTGTCTAAAATTATAATTAACTAGATAACTAGAATTATTACAGCAAATTACACTAAATTATTTGAAATATCGTTTAAGATCAGGTTCAGTAATGTTTGGAAATACGAAATAATAACAACCATATATCCTCACTTCTTTGCATTCTGTATTAGAGAGAGATTATAAAATGACTAATGTATCTTTGGAAGCTTCAGTTTGTAACATGTAAAACCCTAATAAATTCCGTTTCGTAGAAATTCCTCTTCCCTTAGTACTCCATACCCTTTCCTCAGGAGCTCCCATGGGACCTTAATCTAAATTCCAGTGTTTTCGTTTTGGTAGAAAGTTTAGTACTCCCCCTCTCCAGCACTCCTACACTCACGCGTCATTCACGCCACATATCCGTAATATTCTGTGCAGAAAGCAGTTTCTCGTTCTATCCTCTCTCAACGCCCTTCCCTACACACGCCATATGTGTTTCTGTGCAGTAGTTTCTCGTTCTCTCAGCGCTCCCTACGCTCCCCGCGCCCCTACACGCCACATATCGTATTTCTATGTGCAGTGATTCTCGTTCTCTCTCAGCGCTCCCCTACACTCCCACGCGCCCCCTATACATAAATTTCATGATTCTCTGTGTGCAGTAGCTTCTCGTTCTCTCAGCGCTCCCCAAAACCCGCGTCCTACGCCACTGTGTGTGTCCTTGTGCGTCAGTTTCTCGTTCTCTCTCAGCACTCCCCTACACTCCCCACGTCCTACATCACATGTGTCTGTGTACGGCGATCTGGTTTCTCAGGTCTCCTCTCTCAGCACTCCCGCGTCCCTACACGCCACATGTCGTAATGTCCTATGTGCAGTAGGGTTTCTCGTTCTCTCCTCTCAACCTACACTCCGCGTCCCTACACTTAAATTTCGCGATTTGGCCGCGTGACTTCTCGTTCCTCTCAGCGCTCCTACCTCCCCGCGTCCTACACGCCACATGTCGTATTCTTTATGTGCAGTAGTTTCGCGTGTACGTTGTCTGTATCCAGTCACTCCAGTACTACAAATGTTTTATATAATATGAAGGAGATTGCTTTGAAGTGGATGTAACAACGAAACAATTGCAATAATTTTAGACATCCATTTTTGTATCTACTAAGTGAATATTAGAGTTGCTGTTAGATAGTTAGCTATTTTACAAGCTATATTTTTATACCTTTGCAGCTTCTGCTGTATTCTGCATATAGCGGATGAGGCCGGGAGGAAACCCTAGTGAAGGAAAATTGCTTTTACTCCGTTCCCATTTCGCGAATTGAAGGATTGCCAGTCTTTGGGTGGCGTAACTCTACGCCGCGCTTTTGCCAGCACACCAAACCAAGGAAATGTGAAGAATTTTCATTTCCTGAATTGTGTCGGAACACAACCTGTCACGTGTATACAATCAACATTGTCACACTTTGACAGACGTGATCTTATTATTATAATAAAATTGAAGTATGTTGTCTAGATGCAAGAGGCACAAGCATGGAGGTGTAAAACTTGTGACAGGTTATTGGGTTCGATTCACTCAAATAAATGAAAACATCAATATGTAGATATCCGTATTTTTGTTTCTCTTTATTGTAACGAGGCAATACGTGACATTTGAGGTTCCACTATTCAGCCCACGGTATGCCAAAAGTCAGGCTGAAACAAAGAGGCATGATTGTTTGAATGACCAGTTTCTCCACTGATTACCCTGCTAAACTGATAATCTAAAACGCTTCATAGGATACAAGAAAAATATATTGACATGGGATCTTGGTGTGTTTCGGAAGTAAGGATGAGCTTTGTATTTTTAAGAAAAAATGTTGTTGTTAGCATCTATTATTTTATGTTGTCCCCTTCAAAGTAATCCACTCGGATTCTAATACGCGTATAGCTTGGTTTCCGGAAATCGTCAGCACTTTTCTCATAGCACTTTTCGGTATATTATGAGGCTCTTCCAGCGATGCAGTGCCATCTACAATCACGTTGCAAATCTCCGTCCTTTCATAGGAATCAACTATGGTTTTGGAACAGGAGAAAGAATCACATGGGGCCAAATCCGGCAAATATCATGTTTAGCTTTGAGGCATGAATTTATTTGATGTGTTGTTTTTGTAAAATCTCACCAGCAAAGATGAATGATGAGCAATTTCGGAACCTCAGCTTACCTGCTGACGAAACACATCATCGCCGCCCAAAACGTTAGAAAAAATTTCGCCCGGCTTTGACTTAGCGAATATACCAACATCCTCAGCAACTTCTCTGATGATGGTTCGACAGGTTCCAGAATAATTTACCATTTCTTCACTGCTTGCAGACCGTTTCTTTGAATCAGTTGTTTGACGTGCTTGGGCGTCAGGCGAAGAACCTCGCGTCATTGGCATCTTCCCGGCCATCTTGGAAAGGTTTACCTTTTCCCTTGCAAGCATTTTACTCAGAACGGTTTCACAGTATGCCGCACCTGTCAACATTTTAGATGTTTCGGAGCACTTTATTTTTATTTTTACGGGCTTTGATGCAAAATCCTTTTGATCCATATTTTCGATAGCAAGAAATCGCCGAGCACATAAAAACATATAACCTTTACGCCTCCCAACCAAAACAAAAATACTTACACTTGAAACTTGGTAATACAGATGTTCGGGAAGAGTGTACCAACATAACAAAATAAAAATCGATAATCGAAAAGTACGTTGCTTACGCCAAATTTGAAGAATCACTTTTGAACTTTTACCTCTGCGTATTTCAAATAAAAATATTTTTTAGAAATTTATTCGTATAACACAGTGGACAGCATCTGACTTTTCCTATCTGTCTGTGTCGCTGGCGCAGAGAGACAGTACATTTGTAAACACAACAGGTTGTGTGGGTTCAGTTCCCTCCAGGAAGTATTAATATTTTCTGACCTTCTGGGTTTAGTATCAAAGCAAAGCGCTGACGTTATGTTCCACTCCACTCAACACGCAATGCCTCAGTTTAGCGGAAAATTAGCCTGAGACTGTGATTGTTGAAAGGTATCTTAACACTGGGTTCTCAGGTTCCCTCTGCCTACCCTACTTTATATGTGGGATACAGCGTAAAGTTAAAAAAAAAATTGCGCCTTCTTTCTGGCACAATGACCTCATTCACAACAGTTATCGCTTACTGTCTAAAAATAGCCTGAATATCATAATGGCTTGATGTATTATTATTCAGGCACTACAAATGGTGTATTGTTTATAACGTGAAATACCATCAAATACGAAAGAACTTTGAAGATATTATTTGTTAGTGGGTTTGGTAACAAGGCAAGTGCGACGTTGGGTTCACTGCACTCCAGCGCACCGTATTTCAATTCGACGCAAAGTGGGGAGCAGGTGTCTATTTTGGAGTTCCCTCTGCCTATCTACTACCTCATGCCGGGACACAGCGTGAAACTATAACAACCTTCCTGTATATAAAAAAAAACCGAAAGAAGTGTTAAAGTTTTTTTTATTTCCCAATGTCTGACATATACTTGGGGAATACAATTCAAATAAGGGTTTTATGTTTTATAATGGTACCCTTCAATTATATGTTTGAATTAAATTAGTTCAGAATGATCAGAGGTACACATTAAGATCGTCGTTAAGATGTTTATATGTGTTACGAAATCTGTCAACACATCTTGTGGTAATCTTGAGTATTGGGAAATAGTGATATATATATATTGGGAAATAGTGATAACAACTAAAGTTTCGAGAATATTAGAATGAATGACCGTACAGGATTTGAACCTGTACCTGTGCTTCACGTTCACGCTGTATCCCCGTCAAAGCGTGGCGTTGAGTTCCACCATTCCATCATTCGACACAATGTGTCGAATTCGAACGAAAAGTATGGGAAGGCGTGTTTTGCCACCGGTTTCTTCTAACTACCACGCTCTGAGGGATAAAGCGTGAAGCTAAAAAAATATTAAATATTTCGTCTTAGTTTATTTTTGATATTTAGTTCTTTATTTTTTTCGTTATCCTTATTGATTTGATAGAGATAGTTAGGACTGACACTACTGACATCTTTTTGTAACTTGATGATTCGAATTTATCGAATCTATTTGAATGAAGAATATTTTCATATTGATAAAATTCATCTTAGAATATAGTATTTTCATCGGATTCGGACACGTGTGCCAGTTTTGGAAAGTAATCAAACCGCGAGAAATGCAAAAATAGTGATGTAAGATTTTTGTAAGTGAAGCTCATAAACGAATATGTTAATTTGGATTAATTAAAATTATAAAATTCAGGTGAATCGTTTAGCGATAATCGATATTTTAAAATAAATCGATTTATTTCTCCTCGAATCGATTTTTAAATATATGAAGTAATTATTTTATCGTAAACAATGTTTAACTTCCTAGTTAAGTAATGAGAGCTAATCTTTTTCGAAGAAATCGTAATTTCGATTCTTTTTTGTATGACTTTATTTGACTTTGACTTTGACTTTGACTATGTCTACCAAATATAAACAGAGAGACTGCATATGTATGCCATCTACAGACCACCCACCTCCAAACTCGTAACTC
>JAKGSA010002098.1:0-25278 GCA_033558755.1 Philaethria dido
TATTTCTTTGTGTTATTTTTTAATTTTGGTTATTTTTGAACATACTGTATATTATGGTGTAGATTGTTTTGTTGTTGGCGGCAATATTAATAATTGTTTTGAATTTTTTAATTGATTTAAAAAAAAGATCACTCAACACGCAATGCCTCAATTTGGCGGAAAGTGGGGCACGGAAATGTGGAAAGAGAATGGAGTGTCTTAACACTGGGTTCTCTGCGTGATACAGCGTGAAGTTAAAAAAAAAAAAGATTATCAATCGACTGTATTTTTATGTGTTTTAATACATAGCTTTTTACTGAATGAAACAATAATCATGATAGATAGCGCTCTTTTACATGACTGATAGCACTTCTGATGTGGCCCCATTTAAATTTAGTTAAGATCTAAATAATAGTTTTTGAGTTATTCGTAATTACTTTTTGTTTAAAGGCGATTTTCTTTTTTTTAATATTAGTTCTAGTCATAGTAAGGTTATAAAATAGTGGTTATTATGCAGGTATTATAGTTGAATACAGAGAGACTTTCTCTACTCGTCTGTATAATTGGTAGAGAAACTGAACACAGTGAGTGTACAATTTTGTATAATCATTTGAGATAAATTAATGTCTTCTTTAAGCATTTACTTAAGTGACATTACATATTATGTATTTCTATAATCTACTAAAAGGTAAGCCTGTCTAGAAATATTAATTAATTTCTAGCCAGTATTTTGAAAGCGAAATTAGTTTTTTTTTTAAATTTGCTTAGGTAGAGGGGCGAGGATAGTAGAAGCGAACGTTAAAGCGCATTTTAAAGGGGTGCCTTACACTTGTGTCGTAAGTAACAAGGACTCTCTAAACTTCTTTCTGCACCGCAATGGACATCTGAACGACGAATCTATGGATTGCTAAGGAGTTACTTAATGGATTTATTTTGATTAAAATTATGAATTAAAAAAGGCATCTTCACGCTCTTACCCGCATATGATAGTAGAAGAGAGAAATCAAAACATGACGGAACTCAACGCCGTGTTATCTCCTACCAATGTAAATTGTAAGTAATATCAAGGTGTAAAAAAATAAAAGAAACTGTAGGGAAAGGATTTAGGAGACTAAGAAAGTATATAAGTAAAAAAACTAATATCTCGTGTAAGATCAAATCAATTCGAAAATTATTTCCTAATAGAAAATCTTTTCACTTACAATAATTTTATTTTTTAACGACTTGTCACCTTCTATTCTATTTACAAATTACATACATACATACATAGCTTCACGCTGTATCCCGCATATAGCAGGGAGGGAAACTAGTGTTAAGACACTCCGCTCCCCACTTCCCACCGAATTGAGGCATTGCGTGCTAAGTGGCGGAACTCAACGCCGCGCTTTGCCTACAAATTACAAATTACATTAACTACAAAATACAAGATTCCATTCTCATATAATTTTGATCACTCATAACCTCTCGTAGTAATCTGCTATTCCTCCTCCCTCCTTGGGGAATCCCAAGAAAAATGTCAAATTTCAATTTTCTATGTATTTTTTACTGTGAAGTTATTCAGTTAGCAACGGATTTTCATGATAGAGCTTTACTAAGACCTAAAATCCCTCTTTCCCGTTAAAATCTTTTCCCGTTTTCGTAGGATTTTCAAAAATATCTCTCGTAGTACTCCCATACACTCCCCAAGGAGTCTCCATGCCAAATTTCAGTTGTCTATGGATAGTAGTTTCGCTTGTACGTGGTATATCAATCGCTCAGTAACGCAAGCATCTTACATATAGATATTTTAATTTCTTTATAATTTTATCATACAAAGTCAAGTATGTTTCAATTAAAAGAATTCTTGAATATAAGAAGTAAACACGAAAGCACTTGTCTCACATATTTGCAAGAAAGATATTGTATCAATTCCTCGTACTGATGTCATTGCTATGATTATAATGTAATAAAGTCTTCAAGTGTATTTCAAGGTACTATGGCATTATGTCTGTTTTGATGAATATATCTGGCGGGTGAAGGTTCGATTTCCGCTGGAAGTTATAATTGCTTGGTTATAATATTTTTTAGCTTCACGCTTTAAGGCTTTCACGGTATGCGAGAAAACCTATGTCAGGATTTAGGTATATAGGTTCTCCTTTTCCCGCCTGAAATCAAGGTAAGAATGTTGAGTGGCGGAACTCACGCCACGCTTTGTGTTTCTAGAATGGAAAAGTAAAAATTATTTTAATATGATAATTCAATGCTTTTAATGTACGATAAATATGTAGTGTTATATATAAAGTGTAAGCCTTACTGATTGACTGATAACAAGTGAAACTATTGGCCATAGAAGGCTTATATTTAGCATTGCAAGGGTCCTTGTGCAGTATAGTGGGGCGCTAGTTCAAGGTATGCTTAGAAAAGAATTAGAAATTGAATTATTCCTAAATTGTAATAATATTCATATACTTTGTATAACTGAGCATTGGCTTCGAAACTATGAGGCCATTTTTAATTTCAGTAACCACCAAGTAGCTAGTATGTTCAGCCGAGAAAAAGCAATTCGCGGTGGCTCTTTAATAATTTTGAAAAAATGTTACAAATTTAAAGAACGTAAAGATATTGTGAGCCTCTCTGTTGAGCAGACTATTGAAATGGCCTGTGCAGAGCTTGAGCATTTCATTATTGTAAGTGTGTACAGACCTCCCACTGGGTTATATGAACACTTTGAAACTATTTTAGACCAAGCTCTTGTAAAATTATCTGGATCTAAGAAATTTATAATAGTATGTGGTGACTTTAATATTAATTTACTAGATAATTCCACCACTTGCACTAGATTCAGGTCATTACTAAAATCATATAACCTGGCTAATTTATTTCTAGAGCCAACAAGAATTACTAATTGTACAGCTACTTGCATTGATAATATTTTTACAAATGCTGTACCGAGAAACAAATCTATAATTAATATGCTGAGTTCAGACCATTGCGGACAGTTAGCTTCCTTTTTCTTTTGTAACAATAGAATTAATAAAAATAATAAAATTGTATGTGTGCCGATGACATCTGGCCGTGTAGAAAAGTTTGGAAGTAATATAATAGCAAAACTTAAATATTTAAATCATAATAACAATCCAAACATTTTATATGAAAAGTTTTTTAGTGTCATTAAAAATGAGTACAATGCTATATTTACTTCCAAAACTGTAAATTTCAGGGGTTTCTTGTCGTTTAGTGATTGGGCGACGATTGGAATTTATAAGAGTAGACAAAGGTTATATGATCTTTATAGTGAAAAAACATATAACCACCAAGAATCTTTTAAAAATTATGTTAGGAATTATTCAAAATTGTTTAAAAAAGTATGTTCCATGGCAAAATCCTTACACATTAAAAACAAAATTAAAAACTCTTTAGATAAAATTAAAATGACATGGAACATAATAAATTGTGAGGCTGGAAGGGCGAAGAATCGCAACTGTGAATTTAAATTAAATATTGATAATAGTTTAACCAGATCCGATCAAGAAGTTGCGTGTGCATTTGAAAAATTCTTCGCTGATATTCCGGTTTCAACAACCAAAACTCTTATATCTTCCACAACCGTTGCTGAATCATTGCTTAAGGAGAGCGTACAGAAATGTGAAGTAGATTTTAAATTTAAATCAGTCAGCTCAAGAGACATTGTAAAGACATTTAATTCCCTAGATATCAAAAAAACATCGGATCTATGGGGTATCTCTGTGAAGCTGATTAGTTATATAATAGACGCTATTGCTCCTTACCTTGCGAATATATACAATAATTGTATAGAGTATGGTGTGTTTCCTGACCTGATGAAATTTAGTAAAGTCATACCGATATTTAAATCGGGTAGCACATCAGACCCCAATAACTTCCGACCAGTATCTGTGCTACCCTCATTCAGTAAAATTTTTGAAAAAATTATTTTAAATCAAATATTAATGCATTTTGATTTACATAATCTTATGCATGAAAAACAGTATGGCTTTACTAAGGGTCGTTCTACTGCTGACGCTGGTATAAATCTCTTAAAAAGTATCTATGAGGCTTGGGAGGAATCGCAGGATGCTCTTGGTATATTCTGTGACCTGTCCAAAGCATTTGACTGCGTTCAGCACTCTACGTTGGTCATGAAGCTACACCACTACGGTATAAGAGGACGTGCACTCAATCTTCTGGCCTCTTATTTAAGTAACAGGATTCAGAGGGTTGATGTAAATGGCAAGAAATCTCCTGGATCACTAATCAATATGGGGGTCCCACAGGGGTCTATTCTTGGTCCTTTCCTCTTTTTAATATACATAAATGATTTACCATATCTTGTCGGAAAGAGCCATGATATAGTATTGTTTGCTGATGATACCTCCTTAATATTTAAAATGAAAAGGTGTCTAAATGTTTATGACGATGTAAACAATGCTCTTACTAAAATAGTACATTGGTTTAGTGCTAATAACTTACTATTGAATAGTAAAAAAACTAAATGCGTCATTTTCAGAACGCCTAATACAAAAATTGTTAAAGCCAATGTACTGTTGAATGGTGAAGCCGTGGATCCTGTTGATTCTACGGTATTTCTCGGTATCACCATAGACTCCAAGTTACAGTGGGGACCTCATATTGACGGATTGGCGAATAGACTTAGCTCAGCAGCTTTCGCGGTTAAAAAAATTAGATTATTGACTGACGTGGAAACGGCACGTCTTGTTTATTTTAGCTACTTTCATAGTATTATGTCCTATGGCATTATACTGTGGGGTAATGCAGCCGCTATTAATTCGATCTTTGTCCTGCAGAAGCGAGCTATTCGTGCAATCTATAACTTAGGCCCTAAAGATTCCTTAAGACAAAAATTTAAGGAAATTAATATTTTAACAGTTGCCTCTCAGTACATCTTTGAAAATGTACTGTATGTTAAGAAAAATATTAATAATTTTAACAAAGTTGGCGATGCACATAATATAAATACAAGAAATAGGCTTAAACTTGCAGCGCCTGTAACTCGATTGCATCGAGTCCGCAATTCTTTTATGGGACAATGTGTATACTTTTACAATAGGATCCCAGAAAACGTCCGAGAACTTTCCATTTTACAATTTAAAAAAATTGTAAAAAGACGTTTGTGTGTTAAAGGTTATTATCTAATTAGTGATTTTATAAATGATAACACACCTTGGGAATGAAATGCTCGCTCCAGTCTGTTTCAAAGGTATCATTGCCAATAATAAAGAATTGTAAACCATTGTCGAATATAAAAAAAAAAAAAGTGAACCGGTGGTAAATTATTTGACGTTCAAAAATGAAGCTTGTTACTTTTTACTTTGAATAAAATTTTCTATTTGACTTTTGACTTTGACTCCTTGACTTTATATAATATTTTCATCATTTGTAACAAGCAAAAAGCGCGGTGTTGGAGTTCCGCCACCCAGCACGTAATGCCTCACCCGGGAAAAAGTGGGGAACGAAAAAAATCTTAAGAGAACTTGGAGTGTCTCAACACTAGGTTCTCTGGTTCCCCTCTGCCTACCCTTAAGTTATAATCGAAATACAATACATATATATATATATATTTGAAAGATATTAGAAGTATATAATATTTTTTGTTGTTTTTTATATTATTCACTTTTTTCAACAGAGAGAAGCTAGTGTCTAGGACACACTCTGTTCCACTGGGAAATAATATGCATATATGGTAGTGTACGACATCAAAAATAAATATGGTAGAATGAAAATTAAATATGAAGTATATTTTAATAAAAGACTGTTTATTATAAATATTAAGAAATTCTCTTTCATATATAATTATAATATTTATGAAAGTCATTAATTATTTCCGAAAATTCATATTTGCAATTACCTAAATTATTGAAATGTAAATTTAATGATAATTATACTTCTTGAAGAATATTTTTAAATTTAATAATTGCTACTAATATTATAAATGTGGAATGTAGGTTTGTTTCTTACGCTTTTCACGCCAAAACTACTCAACTGATTATCATGAAACTCTGTACACATGTTCTTAGGAGGTATCAAAGAGGACATAGGGACACATACTTCTTGGGGTAAAAATATTAAAAAAACATATTTTGCTGACATTTACAAGGAATTTGAAAACTTGGTTACTTGATAGCCTTCAAATTAATGTATATATATGCATCTATACACTATAGTATGTAATATAAATCGCCATTAACTACGTGAGCGAAGTGTCGCGAAAGTAACAGCTAGTATAAATACAACTATTGCTTCTTTTTAGCTTCAGCTGTATCCTGCACATAGCAGTGGGTAGGCAGAGGAACCTGAGAGCATAGTGTTAGCACATTCCGATCTCTTAAGATTTCCCGTTCCCCACTTTCCGCCGAATTAGCACTGCGTGTTTAGTGGCGGAACTCAGCAACGCCAAGCTTTTACCTTGTTGGCCAGACCCAGAATGAAAATACTCGGGGCCATTATTTCATTATTTTCAATTCCTAGAGTGGAAATCGAACCTTGGCCAACTTGTCGCGTTTACAGTCGCACAATTGTGCTTCTATCTTCTTAAATGTCAACGTATCTTAATTGAATACTTATACGGATTTTAGTTAATAGGGTTGTGTATAACTGATTACTTTGCCCAATTTGAAGATTAACTGAAAGGCCAACGAGTTTTATTTCCTATTTAGCTTATTAACAGACTTCAGAATAAGGTGGTTCTCAATTCGACTTGTTTACCCAAGGTGTGTGTTACCGTATTAATTAGGGCTGAACCAATTTTGATGATTATTTTTATTAAATAGTGTTTCATTTGCATCTCGGGCTCTGGCAGGGTACTTAAAGAGCACCTAGTGCTAAGACTCTGTCTTCGGCCAAGCCTTCTCTCGCCAGAATTCCGAAACATTGTATGTTGCGGAACTCAACGCCGCGCTTTGTCTTACCAGAGGGAAATATAAAAATAGTTTAAATATAATCATTTTCCCCCAGTGAGAATTGAATTCACAACCAATTGTGTTTACACCACTGTGCCACTACGATATCCGACTTCTACATTTGATATCTTTGTTATTTTAGCAAAAGATATGCTAATCTATTATTCTCTAAAGAACTAATTATATGCTATTATTAACCTTTTGAGAAATATTGATTTATTATACTTTAAAAACATCTCATCATGTATACTAAGTTAAATAAATAACTATAAGAAAAACAAACAATAAAGTTATACAACCTTATCTGTGGCCAATAATGAAAAACTGTATCGAAATGGGCTGCGTCGTTAAGATGAAATAAATAATGGATGAGAAGTAAGCTTTTTTTTATCATTGTTTAAACTAGTTTGTAGCCCTGTGGTTTCACTCGGTGTGTCAATAATAATTTTATATTTCTACGTTTTAATCGTTAATCACATACTTAGGAAACGAAAAACATATTTAGAAAACATAGGTGGCTTGAACGCAGCGGGACCTGAACCTGCGCTTTGAAACCGTCCAAGCGTTTGACCACGCTCATGCGTTCTACATCCGGCTACGTGAGAAATTTTATACGCTTTCAGCCATAATTTATTTTTGTTAAGTTAAAGTACTTTGTAGAAGTAATAATTTTATATTTGCGTCAAAGCAGAGGGACAAAAAGAGGACAGGAGATTGACTCAGATGACCTTTCGAGAACACAGTATCGATAATACCTGGAGGAAGGCTCGCTGATAAAAATCATTGCAGCATTTGGCGCACTCCGTTCCCCTGACTCACTTCGCTAGGATTCGCTTTCGAGTTTAGTAATACTAGTATGAACATTGAATTTACCTACCTACCTACTAACTTCACGCTTATCCCCAAAGGGTAGTCAAAGAGAACGGAGCGCCAAAACGCGGTCACCGCACACCTCTTTCGCCTCGTCCACAGTCATTAACCTCTTCATGCATGCCTCCGGGGGGTCCTCATGCTTTTTACGTGAATTATTTATTATTTATTGAGTTTATTGAAGAGTTTTACTTAATATAACTTACTTAAGCTTAGTATAGAGAAAATAACCAAGTTTCGTAACACTAGGCTCTCTCGGACTACCCTACTATGCGGGATACAGCCTGAAGCTGATATATCAGCTTCAGCATGTATATATACATAGATGTTTAGCTTAGTTAGGCAAAGCGCGGCGTTGAGTTCCGCCACTCAACACGCAATGCCTCAATTCGGCGGAAAGTGCAAAACGGAATTGTTGAAAGAGAATGGAGTGTCTTAACACTAGGTTCTCTGGTTCCCTTTGCCTACCCCGCTATATGCGGGATACAGCGTGTGAAGTTGGAAAAAAAAATTCAGTTTATTAAGCCAATGTGGCACAATATATTTGAATGATTTCATTTCTGCAATGCCTCGAAGCACAATGTCTAGAATTTTGGCGGAAAGTAGTATCTTGACACCAGATTTTCTCTGCTATGTAAAATAACGGGTAAAACTGTTTTTTTGTTTTTATTTTCTCTACTCTATAAGACAAAGCGCGCCGTCAGGTTCCATCTTTAAACACGCCAGTTGTCAATTGCAAGTAAAAAATTAAAAGTGTCTTGAAGAGAACCAAGCAAGGTCTTCTCTGTCTTATCTGCTATGTGTGAAAGAGAAAGAAATAGTTTTTTATCAATACAGGGTATTGCTTTTATAATTAAACTATTTCACTAAATGAACTATATCTCGTACCTTTCTATTGTATGTAACAAGAGTTGTACAATTGTACAGTAGTTTGTAGTTTTTGTTCTTATACGCGGATTCGTTCGACATTAAACAATAATGAACCACTCTAGCAGGCTTTGTGAATGCTACATATGGATCTTGAAAATGAATAATATTTACAAAAGTTGAAAAAAATGAATAATATTTAGGCAAAGGGAACCTAAGAACCTAGTGTACACTCCGTTCCATGTATTATAAAATAGAATTATTACGAACAACTCAAAGAAATATTCTTCAAACTTTAGCTAAATTTAAATGGGACGATATAAGAAGCATTAGCTATCATATAAAAAAATATCAAGATTGGTTCATCCAGTGAAAAGTAAGCGGTTACCGCATAAGTTTATGTGATTAATACTTTAAACTATCAAAAAAACAGAAGCTTAGTGCTTCTGAAAAAATCTAAAAATCTTTTATATGTATAATCATTATCATAGTAATACACATAAAAATATATTCTTTTATGTGTATTATTATTATAATACATATCTTTTTTAAAATCAGTTAAAAATCGTTTGAGTTAGAAAAGTTTTTAATTCTTTCCATCCGTATGTAGTTCTAATGTCGCAATATTGTGTTTATTCACATTGAAGCAAGTCACGAGTATTGTCGGGGAGAAAAGTGATGGTCCCCATGAAAGTTTTATGAGTTTCTATTTTAAATTCATTCGTTTTAGTATACGAGTACACACGCCTACTACACTTGGCAGGATTTAGGTTTTGTGAAGGAATTTCGTAATTTCATTTATTAAATGCTTTTGTAGATTAGAATACCTTAAAATATATATAATGTATGTTTTAGTGGTAATATAAGCTTGAAGCTTTTCTTTATTTTTAACTGACTTCATAAAAAGGAGGTCCTGGAGCATTAGTTTTCTTTTTGTTTCGTGTGTCATTGCTTTTTACTGGGTGAAGCAATTTTGATGATTCTTTTTTATATTTGATAGTTAGTGTTTCTGATGGACGCTCATTTAAGTTTAGATAAGATATGACGAGTATATATTATGTTATGTTTTATTTTTGGTATTAGCCTAGTTAATAGAAAAAAAAACAGAATTAATTAACAAAAAGTCTAGACCACGTGGTTGTGGTGATAAAAAATATATATAAAACAAAGACTAAAATATCTTATAGTATACAAATTTTATTAATAAAAATGCAACTCTTTTGAATGTCTTTTCTGCTTCCTGCCTTTATCTACATAGCAGGTCAAGAGAGAACAGGATTCAAGAGAGAATTTTGCTGTAACGAAATTGTTGAAATTGTTTGTTAAGTGCGGAACTCAACATTGCAGTTTGTCTTACCAGGACGGACAAATAAAATATTTTTTTTAGCTTCACGCTGTATCGCGCATATTGCAGGGTAGGCAGAGTGAACCTGAGAATCTGATGTTAAGACACTCCGACCACTTTCAATAATTTCGTTCACCACTTTTCAGCAGGATTTGAGGCATTCCGTGCTGAGTGGCGGAACTCAACGCTGCGCTTTGCCTTGTTACCCGACCCAGGAAATGAAATACTAAATATTATTTAGAATTTTCATGTCCTGGAGTGGGAATTGAACCCACAACCTGTTGCGTTTACGGTCGCACGCTTGTGCCTCTGTGCCACGACAGGCGTCACACGACAAATAAAAATAATTTGAATATGAACATTTCCAATGGAAAGCGAGTTTACAGTTAGACTACTATTAATCTATATATAGTCACATATATGTACTTCTTGAAAATAAACTACTTTGTAGTTAAAAAGACAAAGAAATAGAGCTAATAAATAAACTTAATTTTACTTTACCTGTGTTCCTTCAGGTTTCAGATCACGACTCGTGGGAATTTCGTTCGAGCGTTTCAATTTACCTCATTAATACAATAGAAAAAACGGTTACTATCGTATGGCTTGTTGGTTGTCTTAGTGGTTACTGGGATTGGTTTTCGGTTCATATGTTTTGTAATAAGTTTCTGGGTTTGGTAACATGGCAAAGCGCGGCGTTGAGTTCCGCCACTCAACACGCAATGCCTCAATTCACTGGAAAGTGGGGAACGGAGTGTCTTAACACTAGGTTTTCAGGTTCCCTCTGCCTACCCTGCTATAAGCGGGGTACAGCGTGAAGCTAAAAAAAAGTTTAAAACATTGTATGTTAAGTGAAATAAATATATTATAAGGAAGTCTTTATTCTATGAATTAAAAATTAAAATAATTACGAATGATCCATGAAGTAATTTAAACTAAATTTAAATGGAACCATATCAGAAGCACTAGCTCACTAAGTAAAAAGTTATGCGGTAACACAAAAAAAAATACAGTCGAAATGAGAACCTCCTTCTTCTCTGGAAGTCGATTAAAAAATGTAAATTTTTAATAGCCCATTAAAATCGAACCAACAAGTGTCGTTTTAAGGAGACAATGTACCATTGTGCCATAAAAGTCTCAATATGCTAAATTTCATTGTTTGTATGAAATTAAAATGATATCTTCTTAAAGCTTTTAAAATAATAACTTTTTAATGTCCGTTAAGATATTGAATATTTTCATCTGATTTTATTAAGTGAATTGAAATAAGTATATGAAGAAGCTTTTCAGTATTATAATTTTATGTATAGGCACAGTGGGATAGCGATTGGCTGTGAACGCGGTTGGTTATATTTTCGATCTATGCATGCATTTTCCTTACTAGTAAGTGTAGGCACAGGTGCCTTAGTATTTACATTAGGTCTACTATTACCACATCCTGTTTTTTCCTTTTTGCTCCATTTGGAGATATAGCGTTTCGAGTGGCGGAACCCAACGCCGCGGTTTACTAGAGCGGGTAAATCTAATCCCCTGAGTGGGTATTGAATCCACAACCGTCACATTTACAGCCACGCATTGCTCCAATACGTTACAACAGTCTGCGATTTTCACTGTAGCTTCACGCTTTATCCCGTAAGTATAGCAGGGTAATGAAAGTGAACCTAGTGTTAAGACACTCCGTTCGCCGCTTTCCATCGGAATTCGAGACATCGCGTACTAAATGGCAGAACTCAACGCCACGCTACATCTTATGAGAGCGGAAAAATGAAATTGCCTAAAATATAATCATTACTCCAAGTGGGAATTGAATCTAAAACCAATCGCCTTTACAGTCAGAGCCAGATTCTGTCGTATATTTTACTATTTTTTTTAAATTTAATGCAAGCGTATGCAACAAGTAATTAAAAAGAAAATAAAAAAAGTCGTTAACAAGAAAATTGATTAAGCCAGCTCTTCAAAGTTATCTCATCAATATGTATTACTTAACAACTTAGTATTTTTAATCTAGACTGAATTAGTAACATACTAGCTATTGCCCGCGGCTTTGCACGCGTAGTCAATGGCATCCCAAACTACATACTATGTTATTATAGCTGTTCCTTGCCAGGTCACAGGAGCCCTGCATCTGCGGCATCATTAAATTTCGTATCCGTTTCATTTTCAGTGACTCTAGAACGCAGTCCTCATATGCAAATTTACAAACAATGTCATTTTTATGTCTCATTGCTCATCTATGTGGTCAGCAAATGATGTAGCTCGTCGCATATTTCCCTGTCAGGAGACAGGGAAATATGCGACGAGCTACATCATGACCAAACTTAACTTAGATGACCAAACTTACGTAGGAACGTAAGTTTGGTCATATTCTCCTTGGCTTTGCAAATTTGTAAAACTAACGCTCTAAGTACTAAACTATTTCACTAATTTACAAAAAATGGTAAATGGCAGTACCGTCTGTCATTTGAATTAGAAGACATTAATGACGTATTTTACTGTTGTCAAATATTTATAGTGCGTTTAGATATCGCTTAGCGATATCAAGTAATAAAAAATATTTATCTTAATAAAAAAAAATCAAATAGAAATGAAATGTATCCTATGTCCTTTTCTGTACCACAAAGAATATGTATAAAAAGTTTCATGATAATCGGTCCAGTGGTTTAAGAGCGTAACAAACAAACTTAAATTCACATTACTAATATTAGTAAGGATATTTTAATAATGCATTTACTACTACTGTTAAAAAAACGTAAGTTAGGGTGAGTTGGACTTAATGCCTCAATTCGGCGGAAAGTGTGGAACGAAAAGAGAACGGAGTGTCTTAACACGTCGGTTCTCAGGTTCCCTCTGCTTATCCTGCTATGTGCGGGATACAGCGTGAAGCTAAAAAAAATATCTATATTATAACAGATATATTTTAAATCGAAATAAATATATATAGAAAATAAAAATAAAGTATAAAACTTGTCAAAGCTTATAAAATATGATTACAATTTATAGTTTTATCGAAGCACCAGTAGCACGAGTACTCGGAACTCGGTAACTCGATGTACTACAACTTTTTAAATAACGCTACCACATAACGGATGTTATTGTTCCAATAACTTGTGATATACAATAAATGTCATTCTAAAGTTTTCATCTTAACACGATTGGAGTAATTTAATATAGTTTTATTTCTGTTACCGGTATTACTTTAGTTAAGGATATGTTATGAACGGTTGTGGATACCCTTTGGAAGAATGATCACCATTTACCACACAATATCTTAAAGTCGCGGAACTCAGCGCCGCGTTTTATCTCACCAGAGCGGATATACACACGATAATAATTTTAATATAACCACTCCTTCGGTGTGGAAAAAAACACTGGAAATCGAATCCATAACTGAACGTATCTAAGTCTGTTCCATTGCGCCAGGATATAGGATATATAAGTTTTTTTTTAACTTCACGCTGTTTCCCGCACACAGCACAGCAGGGTAGGCAGAGAGAACCTGAGAACCTAGTGTTAAGACACTCCGTTCTCTTCAACGATTCCTTACCCCACTTTTCGCCGGATTAAGGCATTGCGTGCTTAGTTGGGGAACTCACCAAACCCAGGAAATGAAAAAATCCATTTTCTGGAATGAGAATCGAACCCACAACCTGTCGCGTTTACAGTCGCACGTTTGTGCCTTTGCGCCACGAGAGGCGTTATATTTATTTATTTGTATTTATTTGCCATAAGTATATATTTATATCAAAACAATAAGCAAAAGTAGGCCAACGTGGTGCAGTGTAACAGCGTCTGGTTGTAAACGCGATTGATTGTCGGGTTCATTTCCACTGGGGGGAATAAATATATTTATATTAAATTCAATTCCACCACTCAACACGCAATGTTTCGGGCTCACGTGGAATGTAGAGAACGGAGTATTTTGACACTAGGTTCCCTCTCCCTACCCTGGTATGCTGCGCTTGAACCTGAAATAAAATGTAATAAATAAATAAAATTAAATAAAAATGACTGAACGGATTGGGATGCAAACTGACATGAAATGATAAATTGTTTATAACCCCGATTATATAGAATATTGTAATCCTGATATATGGTATGGGCCTACTAGTACTATCAGTGTAGTAATATTGACATATGAGTCATAACGTGATTAACTCCACACGTCACATCAAAAATTGTAACAGTGACTATTTTTGGTCGGCTTCAAAAAAGGACGCCTGTCGTGGCGCAGAGGCACAAGCGTGCGACTGTAAATGCGACAGGTTGTGGGTTCGATTTCTACTACAGAATATTTAGTATTTTTATATCGTCGCTTTGGTAACAATAAGGCAAACCGCGGTGTTCACTATCGCCACTCAGCACGCAATGCCTCAATTCGGCGGAAAGTGGGGAAGGGAAATTTTAAAAGAGAATGGAGAGTTTTAGCACTAGGTTTTTTCGTTCCCTCTGTCAACCCTGCTGTGCGCGCGATACAGCGTGAAACTAAAAAAATATATTTTATCACTCTAATTAGTCAAAATACGCAAGATTTTACCGACGATCCCTTTTACGATAATTATACAATAGACAGTGTATTATGATACCTGTACGGTACATGTATAGTACAGAGGAGTATAAAATCTTACACAATTAAAATTTAAATGGAGAAGAAGGCAAAGCGCGGCGTTGAGTTCCGCCACTCAGCAAGCAATGCCTCAATTCTACAGAAAGTGGGGAACGGAGTGTCTTAACACTAAGTTCTCAGCTTCCCTCTGCCTAACCTGCTATATACGGGATACAGCGTGAAGCAAAAAAAAGAAGTGCAGAAAAGCATTTTTTTTTTTCAACAATTTTAAGAAATACGTTAAATTTCACACAGTACCATGTGTATGGCATACACTTTTATCATACATATATGAGATATATGATTTTATCTTTATTTACTTTAAGCACTTTTCCTCTGTATATTTAAGAAGTATATATATTCTTCATTACTTAGAAATGTTCAAACATTACTTTGAGTATCAAGTATTTTTATTCTACAAGACGCTGTTTATTTATATGATAAAAGCATGAGACTAATAAAATTTTCATCGTAAAGTATTAACAATGTTTTTTATTTCACTTATCTTTTACATTATATTTTATAATATATGACTTTATGTTATTTGCATATCAGAGTCAAAGAGAAGACTTGTAAATGCGTTGCCGGCTTTGAGGAAGATGAAAAGGAGATGGAAAGGGAGGAAACAATGTAGTGGCCACGGCCTGCCATACGCACCGTAGGAACCACCACATTCTGGGGAAAGGATGGGTGGGAATAGGAAAAACCTGGCTAACATCTCATCGAACATATTATTAGATATTTGGCGGTTCGTCTTCGACATGATAGTGGTCGTGAGCCAGTCGGAGAATGGACCTCCTACCACGATATATGTTACCAGCGCGGAAATATAAGTATAAAAATCTAAATATAATCATTGCCTAAATAATTGCTTAACCAAGACAGTTTCAAGAGATAAATTGAACAAGAGGAAAGTATCTTCATTCTTGCCTTACCCTCATTTATAAATGTAATTTATTCCCTCCTTATATATATTTCCTTCTTCAGAAATATAATACCTTGTATATTGTCATAAGCCAGTAGTAAACATACATACATAGCTTCACGCTGTATCCCGCATATAGCAGGGTAGGCAGAGAGAACCTAGTGTTAAGTTACTCCGTTCCCCGCTTTCCGCCGAATTGAGGCATTGCGTGCTGAGTGGCGGAACTCAACGCCGCGCTTTGCATTGTTACCAAACCCAGGAAATGAAAAATTCCATTTCCTAGAGTGGGAATCCAACCCACAACCTGTCGCGTTTACAGCCTCTGAACCACGACAGGCGTTGGCCAGTGGTAAATTTGGTGCAATATCAATATAAATTATGTATGAAGAGGTTAATGACTGTAGATGAGATGCAAGAAGTATACAGTGGCCGTAGCGTTTGGTGACGTTTTACATTTAAATAAAGTAATTATCTTATTCTTGTTATCGGCGTATGCGCCAGTATCCTCAGCTTCTTTAAGTGAGCTAGAGGAGTTCTGTGAGAGTGTCCAGAACGGGGAAGTTCTAGGTAATATAAGAGGGAATGAAAAATTAATAGTATGCGGTGACTTGAATGGATGGGTCGGAACCACGCCTATTGGTTACGAACGTGTACTAGGTAAGTATGGTGATAAGAGAGTGAATGAGGCTGGAAAGCTCATATAAAAAAATTACCGTAGCGTTTGGCGCTCCGTTCTCTCTGACTACCCCGCTGGGGATAGAGCGTGAAGATAAGTTAAGCTATTTATATAAATTAATGTCCCTGTTGAAGGGCTAATAGCCCGTTGTCTGTCAACGTACATGGATATCAAACCGTGGTAGTGTGTGCAACATTTATTTTATTAATTTAATTTGCTTTTTATGCATTAATTTAAAAAGGTATTATCATTCTGCACTCCTTCTCTATATAAACTATAAGTGTGCCAAGTTTCAGTCTCATCCGTCCGCGTAATTTTCGTAAAAAGGGATCCAAAGCTTTTGCTTCACGTATTTATATATAGATAAATTCATCGCTCTAATAGGATTTAATCCCACATATAGAGTAAGGCCTAACCACGCCTCTTCCAATGTTAAAAATAAAACGCTAAAGAAGAAAATAAAGTTAAAACTTTTTAAGTTTCTCGTCTGCTCTCTTCAACTTTTTAATTTTTTGCTTTTCTTTTTTATGTTTCCGACTCCGAAACCAGTAATAAAATGGACTAAAAAGTAGGTATAACTCAATCATACACTAACATTTAAATGAAAACACACATCACATCTATTATATAAAGAAATGCATCAAAATTGGTTCAACCAGTAAAAAGTTATGCGGTCCACATAAAAAAAATCAATAGAATAGAGAACTTCCTTTTTTGAAGTCGTTTAATTCCTGCAATGTAGTTACTAGTTCGCACCGGATAGCAAAAGAACAAGCTCTTCAACGAAAACCCCTTAAAAAAGTGTCATCACCAAAATTCGATGATGAAGATTGTAGATTACTAAATACCTTTACATTCTATATAAAAAAATATATATGTAAATACGTGAAGCAAAAACTTTGTACCCCTTTTTACGAAAATTACGTGGACGAATTCGAACGTGGAGAATCATGAAACTTGTCACACTTATAGTTTATATAGAGAAGGAGTGCACAGTGATAATATATTTTTTTTTAATAAATCATAAAAAAATATATAAAATTAATAAAATAAATATTACAGAACAACACCGTGGTTTGACATCAATGTTTATAGTATAAAATGATACATGAACACATACACATACGTTGCTAGGACGCGTTATTAACGTGTCAACGGAGACACTAGTATTTATAAAAAGGAATAATTATTACGAATAACTCAAAAACTACTCATCACATCGTAACTAATTATAAAAAGAACCACAACATTAATACCCTCTTCCATATGCATGAAAAATGTCACAAAAATATATATACAGTCAAATTCAGAACATTATTTTTTAATATTGGTCAATTACTGAAATGCACTTACATTATTCTACGTACCTATATTATACCATATCTAGGTCAATTTTTATAACTTTAAAACGTTCTATATAATAGAAATCAGTATAAAAATTTATTACTGTTAAATTAACCCGCACACCCCGTGGCGACTATGGTGTAATACAAATAACTTTTACAGTTATGGTTGCCATTAGACGCAATCGGCTTAGACTATACGACTATGTTGTCCCCTAGTTTTGTTATAATTAAAAATTATTTCAATTATACGTGGGTTAGGATATTCTTGGAGCGAGGAAAATGGTTATTTTACATACATACATAGCTTTTACGCTGTATCCAGCATATAGTAGGGTGACCGAGGGAACCTAGTGTTAGGAAACTCCGTTCCCCACTTTCCACCGAATTGAGGCATTGTGCGCTGAGTGGCGGAACTCGAACGCCGCGCTTTGCCTTGTTACCAAACCCAGGAAATGATAAATTCCATTTCCTGGAGTGGGAATCGAACCCACCTACGCGTTCACAGTCACACGCCTGTGCTTCGGCGCCACGACAGGCCTTATGGTTTTTTTCTGCTTATTATTTTTCAGCTTCACTCTTTATCCCTCATAGGCAGAGTGAACCTAGTATCAAGACTCTCGGTTCAGCGATTTCAGCCATTGATTGAGACATTAAGTACTAAGTGGAACTCAACGCCGCGCTTTGTCTTACGAAGCTGCTTACTTAATAGTAGGCGCTTCTTCTTGAATAGATCTTGATGGCAAAATATTACGTCACGTCACGTCATTCATGTACATATCGTGAAAGCAAACGTTTCTCTGTACTTTAATAGTTTAGCTAGTGTCAACACACTCTTTTTTTTACTTTCCGCCCGAAATGGACATTTTGTGTGTTGACTGGTGGAGCCACGATATATTTCATCCTACCAATATTATGACTCTTCATTAAAAATTCTTTATTTCCGTTTTAATATAAAACACTGCTGTATATCAACCTGCACCTTTTGTAATTCAAAAGATTAAACCGATTAAGCTACATGTTCTTAACGTGTTTAAGATTTAGCGTTTACTTTATAGTACTCCTCTTCAATAGATCTTGATGTAAAAAAATTACGTCACGTCAGACCGTGACATCTGACGTCGCATATACATATCTTGAAAGCAAGTATTTCTCGGTACTTTAGTTATAAATATCTGGAAAAAATCGTAGGCGAAGTGCCGCCTACGTGCGTCTCAATAGTGCAGATCGAGTCAAAAGTTTTTATGCTTCATAGAATTTCTTTTTAGTATGACCATGAGAGCACTTGTGGTGAACTTGGGATTAAATCTCCTTTGATGGTATATTTAACAATAATAATACTTTTGTCGTGGTCATAGCACAGTGGAACGGGAAGGGTCTAATTGTAATAGCGATTGGTTGTGGGTTCGATTTCCTCTAGGAGAAATGATTATAATTCAATTTGATTAAATTCTTTTCTCTGCGCTGGTAAGGCAGACCAAGAATTATGACACATAGCACTCAATGACTGTGGAAAACTGCTCATTAACCACTCACACCCCGTTCCGTACTCTGATACTCCGTTGACTGTCTTGACTCTAAGTTCTATGTGACTATCCTGCTATGCGGGACAAAGCCTGATGCAACTTTTTTATGCACACACATAAATAAGCACTTTAAAAAATACTTTAATAACCAAGTCTGACTTACATTATAATATACTAAAATCAATGTAGAAATAAAATTTTACGTCTGACGTCACCTGCGGGACTCAAACCCCAAATTACGACCGTCGAATTCGAATCATCTACTATTGGATAAGACTCAACAGAGCCATAATGGTCTTTCAGCTTTTTCATACATACATACAAACATACGTACATATTTATATAAAATAAATGCAACAAGCAAAAGCTCTTTAAATATCACTAGAGCAATGTTCTAGGAATTAATATTAAGTTTCTTAGTATTAGAAAATGAAGATGTACCTACTCACTGAATTATTCATTGTAACTTGTCACTTTTACGAAGTATAAAACATAAATCCTTACTAATATTAACATTTTCACTTAATATCTTGTTTTTTTTTTATTAATTCTAAAACACTCCGTTATCCATCTCTCGTTTCATGATTGACGGAAGGCATCGTCACGCGTCTTTCCAGATCGGAAATACTGAAATAATTAAAATATATACATTCCTTTCGGCGGAAAGTGGGGAACGGAGTGTCTTAGTACTAGGTTCCCTCTGCCTACCATGCTATATGCGGGATACAACGTGAAGCTATGGGTAATCAGAAATCTTCGAGTAGGAATTGAACTCAGGACCAATCGTGTGTAATACTATAAAAACACTGTAGACGCTATTCGACCGCGATGTTTTCGTAGCCGAGCCGAGAAAAAAAAACAACCTCATGCTTTATCTAGCAGGGTTCAGAGTGTCAAAATACTAGATTCGCCGCTTTCCGTCCAATTTCGAGTCATAGCATGTTGAGTGGCGTGTTGAACGCCATGACGCAAAAATGATAATATTTACTTATATTAGTATGTAAAAAATATTTTGAAATACCATAAAATATAATGCCTGTCGTGGCGCAGAGGCACAAGCGTGTGACTGTAAGCGTGAGAGGTTGTGGGTTCGATTCCCACTCCAAGAAATGCAATTTTTCATTTCCTGGGTTTGGTAACAAGGCAAAGCGCAGCGTTGAGTTCCGCCACTCAGGACGCAATGCCTCAATTCGGCGGAAAGTGGAGAATGGAGAGTCTTAACAGTCGGTTCCCTCTGCCTACCCCGGTATACAGCGTGAAGCTATGTATGTATGTATGTAAAATTTTATATTTTTCCTTAGTAATATTAACATTTTCACTTAACAATTACCTTCCTTAATTAAACCACTAATGCGGTGCCTTAAATTTATGACGCAAAATATTTATATTTTCACATAGAACGCAACTGGTGGGTGTACTTCCTACGCGATCGTTAACGTGTTAAACGTTACGTAATATTCTATAACCACGATAGTATTGTGTTTTTATAGTTTACTAGCAGCCTGCAGCTTCGCTTACGTAGTCAATGACAGTTCATACTACATTCAGTTATGTACAGTTCTTTAATAACGGCGCTTCGAAGGTGCCAGTTAAGCACAAATCACTTCGTCAATGTCATGTTGTATGGAAAGCACAAGAAGGAGGGAGGATTAATCGATAAAAAAGAAACTAATTTACACTATGATAAATTGCATTTTTAAAACGATCCAGTAGTGTCCATCCTACAAACTATAGTGTATTGTGCGTATATGCGTTAATTTGAGAGCTTTGAAGTAGCAAGATTTAAATTTATTTTTTTTAATAAAAAGCATTCTATGTCTATGTCTATATAAGTTAGAGAGTATTTAGTCTCAAGACACACAGTCCGGAGTGTCTTGAGACTAACTACTCTCTAACTATCCTGTTTTTCGGAAACCTGCTAAAAAAGTTAAGCTAAGTTTTGGTAGCGTAGGCGTTGAGTTACGCCCCTTTACACGCAATGTCTCGATTTTGAACAAGATTTGATGAACAGAGTGTCTTGACTAGACTAGACTAGATTCTTTTTGACTACTGGGAAATCTGGAAAAAAGGATGAAGCTGTTAAAAAATAAATTAAATTGTCAAAGCATAGACGTTGAGTTACGTCCCTTAACACGCAATGCAAAGCAATGCCTCAATTTTGGACTGGAAATGAAAAACAGAGTGTCTCGACACTAAATACTCTCTCAACTTTCCTGGTATTTTGAAAAAAACGTGAAGCTACTTAAAAAATAAACTAAATTTTCATAGCGTAGGCGATGCGTTACGCTCCAACTCGCAACGTCTTACATACGAGCGTAAAATGGGTGCGCGGCGTTGAGTTCCGCCACTCAGCACGCAATGCCTCTAATCAACGGAAAGTGGGGAACGGAGTGTCTTAACACAAGGTTTTCAGGTTACCCTGCTATATCCCTCTGCTTACTTGCTATATGCGGGATATAGCGTGAAGCTAAATAAAAATGGAGGACGGATTGTCTTGAAACTTAGATTCTAAAAGATTGAAGCTGTTTTAAAAATTAAACTATATTTTCATAGCGGTTGCCTTTTAACTCAATTAAGGCGACAAAAAATGATCAAAACCTCACACTAATAGAACTTGCTAGATTTTCAAACTTTACTGAAAGTTCATATAAAATTTGTTGTAATGAAATTTGTTAATAAGTTGATATATCGAAAATACTTTCCGGGCCATTTTTATGTTTGAGTTTTATTTGTAATTTTTGTTTTTATGTTATTTATATATATTTTTTGTGCCAATAGTACACTTGTTTTGAACAGTATATCCAAAATTTTAATTACAACTTAATGACCTTGTTCTTGAAGAGACGTGGGCTCAAATCCTATCTCTAATATTCATTTAAATGCGAGACATCAGAAAACATCTGAATCTTAATTGGCGGAACTCAACGCCGCGCTTTTTTATACAGGATTCATAGGAGGAGCCATTTCTCTCAGTCGGGATCACCATCACAAATAAATTTGTTTACCGTCAGATACTTCACTGCGCAACGATGGCTAAAGTGTGTCAAAAACTAATTATTCGAAAACTTATTCTTTATTATATCATTGTATTTATACTTGAAGAAGCTTTGGATTTGAACGAAAATCTTTGTAGAACGGAGTGTCTCAACACTAGGTTCTCAGGTTCCCTCTGCCTACACTGCTAAATGCGAGATACAGTGTAAAGCTAAAAAAAGACTTTGGATATCTTTTAATTGAGCTATTCGGATGGATATATTGGTAATTAATGTGTACGAGTAAGAAGCGCGGAAATTCTATATTTTTATGACCACGTTTTTATGACATTCGGTTGTATGTATTGTATGTAATGGAAACTTTGAACGTGATTGTGACTGAAACTGAAAGGTCGGATAAATTTGAATTTTTGTATGCTTATGGAGGATTAATCGGAATGCAATAATGAAAAAAGTAGTAAAAAAATATAAAAAACGCTTTTATGAAAAATCTAACTAAAAAAACAAAAAAATATAGTAAAAAAATAAAACATGTTTCAATAAAAATTGCAATAAAAAATTAGAAATAAATAAATAATAGTTAAAAATTAAATACAAAACACTCTTGCGAAATATTAACTACCACAAAGGCAAAATATACAATTTTTTTAAGCATAGGCTGCTTTTTAACTAGTCTATTGTCACCATACCCCCTACGTTTTTAAATAAAAAATATAATTTTTACTTTGTAGTTCAATGTATATATCACAAAAACACTTGAAATTAATATAATAAGTGTTAGTCACCTGTAGTACACGTATATCTATATATGTGTGTTTGACCTACACTTTTATATAAAGTGACACATTGACACTTTGCAAAGGCAAACGCAAAAAAATGTATTTAACACATCAATTAGGCTACTAGGTGTTGTAAAGAGGACTAGTTATATTTTTAACAAGCTATACCCGGCAGTCCTCGTCGCTGCTAATCAATCTGGTTACACTACAAGCTACTCTTCAACTATTTTGCACTGTGTAACATATTTTTTCTTACTTGAATTATATATTTTATTCTCTGTTTTACACCATGTAATATGTTTTAATGATAAGTTGTGATAAGATATTTGTTAAACTGTATCCTATTAGCTTACATAGGCAAAATTAGCCTGAATAAGTAAAATTTATGTAACATTAGATATTAACAATACCTATCGTGTAAACATTTGTATTGTAACTTATATTTATATTAATAAAAAAGTTTTGAAAATGAAAAAAATGAATTATTTTACACGTCAATAAAATGGGCATAATAATATATTTAATATTATTTTAAAACTCAAGTAAAACCAAATGAAAAGACTAGTATACATATAAATAATAGAAACTTCGATATCTTATTAAAAGAAATTTAATATTGACTCTCTAGCTTATTGATAAGGGATCCTTTCCCATTCAATTTAGAATTGTGTTGTCATATGAGATTTGTGGAAGTCCATACAATGATGGATAATTGCTTATAAAGTTTTTAGTTGAGGTCGTGGTAGTGCAGTGGGGTAAAATATACAAACGCAGATGTTGTGGGTTCGATTGGCATTCGGATGCATACATAATATATAATTAAATTATTTGCTTTTCTCCGAACTGACAAGGAAAAGGTTTGTGTTGAAGATTAAAATATATAAGATTTTACATAAAATAAAAATAAAATTTAATTTAACTAATTTAATTGAAATTTAAATTAAACCTATATCAATTCGTAAAGCAAAAACTTTGGACCTCTTTTTACGAAAATTAGGCGAACGGAGGAGCATGAAACTTGGCACACTATTAGCTTATATAACGAAGGAGTGAAGAATAATAATATTTTTTTTAAATTAATGCTTAAAAAGTACATTAAATTAATAAAATAAATGTTACACACACTACCATGGCTTCACAACTATGTTTACATAAAGTGACATATATGTTACTACGCAATGCGTTATTAACGCATTTACGGGGAGTGTGTACGGGGAGTGAATTAAAGCAAACTGTTTCTTTAAGTGTTTCTCGAAAATTGTGAAAGCCAATGAGAATTTAGTGACACATAATTCTACTATCAAAACCTTATGGTTTAATCGAATAGTTTTTTTTCATATCCGGGAGTATCTCAATTCTTTAATTTTTCAATATGTTTTTTGATGTGAATGTTAGTTTTAGTGGATTCCATTAAATACATAACCTGATTTATTAACAATTTACTAGTATTTTATTTTCACTCAGCACGCAATGCCTCAATTCGGTGGAAAGTGGGTTCGAATCCCACTCCAGGAAATGTAATTTTTTATTTTCTGCGTTTGGTAACAAGGCAAAGCGCGGCGTTGAGTTCTGCCACTCAGCATGCAATTCCTCAATTCGGCGGAAAGTGGGGAACGGAGTGTCTTAATACTAGGTTCCCTCTGCCTACCCTGCTATATGCGGGATACAGCGTGAAGCTATGTATGTATTTTAAATATTTTTTGTATCCTAAATATGTGAACCACGCTTTCCGCCCACTCATAAGGATTCCTTTCTGTTTGTTTAGTCAAATTAACTAATATTTCTAACGCCTTCGCAGTAGGCACTCTTGGCTAGATGTTTATTGTATACAGATTAGCAGGCAATGAGATCCAAAGTCGACGTCAAATATTTTGATTTCAAATAAGAAGTGCTTAGGTTTTGGAATGTCAAGTAATTTACCACTGGTTCTAACGCTTATTAAATTTAGTACCCTCAAACCTGAAAACTGCTGCAAGATACTCGGAACGTTTTTAAATTAATTTTTTACAGTTATTTTTTAATGGCAATGGTAAAATAAAGTGCCTGTTGTGGAGGTCTTTGTGATTTCTCACGGAATAAAACTCCACTTCCCAATATCTTTAAATGGACTGTATTTCTTGTTTCAATTCTTCTCCAATTGTTTCTTCAGAGCTTGTTGCTGTGTCACGTATTCCGAACGAATGTTCTTTCGCCACGTATTCCGAACGAATGTTCTTTCGCCACGTAATCCGAACGAATGTGTCGGTACCAGCAAATGTGCCTCTTTTTGTTCCTCCCTACGTACACGCGATAGCCAATGCCTGAGCCTGAACAACTCGCTCGCGTTCGTAAACAAGCATTGACTATAGCCTATATTGTACGCAGGGAGGTGACAATACATTCTTAATTATTATTACTCTGTCCGTCGTCCGCTACAGTGCCATTTTATAAGCGATATCTTGATTTTGGCCGGAAAGTAAGG
>JAKGSA010002099.1:0-25231 GCA_033558755.1 Philaethria dido
ACATTCTAGATACGTGCTTAAGCAGAACAAACTTTATATAAATGTTATGCTGATTCTTGCTAAGAAACTATTAAACTTTACCTCATTATAGTAAACTTGGGCTTAACTTATAAAATATTTCTCAAGTAACAAATACAAGAACAATCTGCGTTATCTAATACGAATCTGTAACAAAGCGTAAAATCCATAATCATAACTCTTACGAAGCTGAAATGAACCTTGCTATTTTTGTATGGAAACAGCGAAGTTCGTCATATGTGTGACCTTTATGGCACATAAGTTATAACTGTGTACCATATCCACCGAGACTACCGACTACCAATATTGCTCAGGAAATGCGTATTATCCACGATATTATCTCGGCGTGATCTCATTTTCACAGCGACATTTATACGGCAGATGCTTTCTATCGCTTTAACAGGTTTTGATATCAAGTGGTTGATTTTAGATGGCGATTTATTGATCTGCAATAGCGGAATAGCAACAAACGAATGAACGTTTTAGTTATAAATTTTAACGTAGGCCGGTCGTGGCGCAAATGTGCGACTGTAAACGACAGGTTGTGGGTTTGATTCCCACTCCGGGAATAAATAATATTATGAGAATATTAAGTATTCATATCTTAATCTTCATCTGGTAACAAGGCGAAGCGCAGCGTTGAGTTCCGCCACTCTGCACGCAATGCCTCAAGCATTGTTATGAGAGTGTGAGTTGTTAGTGGTTCGGCGGTAAGAGGGGAACGGAAATCGTAATAGAACGGAGTGTCTTAACACTAGGTTCTCAGGTTCCCTCTGCCTACTTTGCTTTGTGCGGGATATAGCAATCAGTTAAAAAAAACAACATACACAATTCCTATTATAGTATAGGAATATACCCGAATAACACTGTAAAACAAAAATGTCTGGAATTTATTTTTAAAGTTTAGCGAAAACAACGCCCGAGAGAAATTTACTTCAAGTAAGGAAAAATTATATACTTACTTCCTTTTTTATGCGATTTCCTCTAAAGTTTTATTAATTTACATATAAATAGGTATTTTTAGGAATCTGTCGCGCCATGAGGGGGAGGGGTAGACTTTGGCAATACACGACTACAAATAGCTTTACGTATATAGATCTCAAAAAAAGGAGGTACGCAATCACCCTGTTTTTTTATATATGTTATCGTCTAAATTTTTAGTGGGTGAAACAATTTGGATGTTTTTTTTTATATGATAGCTAGTGATATTGATGTGGTCCAATTAAAATTTTTAACTTAGTTATAATTTCAATTATATTAAGGACATTGGAAATACGATAGTGTATGTATAAATCATTTTTTTTCAATATTATAAAAATGTTGTTATATATATTTAACAAAATTATAACAAGGATTTATAGGGAAAGAATTTACGCAAAATGTAAATTAAATAACTTGAAATTTGCAATAATTTAGCTAAATTAATGGCCATATGACTTTTGTGTTAAGTTATATTTTTTGACTATCATAAAAATAATTGAGGGAAACAATATAACAAAGTCCAGTTTTTAAAAAGTATTGTATCTTCGTAAATAAAGCTTTTTTAAAATTATAATGATACAAGTCTAGTCTAGGAAATAAAAATAAACTACAAACATGTTCTAAATAACTGAATTCATTAAAAATATTTTGTAAATTAAGTATAAAAAATATATATATTCATTCTGAGAAGTATTAAAAAGATCAATAAAAAAGGAGACAGCTTTCAAGAAACCACAGGCTAGATTGCTTTCATTCGTACGACTTCTTTAACGTCACAATATCATATGCCTTCGTGGGTCGTTAGCAACATGTTTCCGCTACGGCTTCTTAACTTCGTATTAAGATATCTCAATTTAAGTATTACGTCAGTATAAGTAGGTACTTAGTGGTCACTGAAATTGATATCTTAAAGTGGAACAGTGTCTAACTGTACTCGATTGAGTGGATTCGATTCCCGCTAGGGGGCATGATTTTATTTAAATTATTTTCATGGCCCTTCCTCTGCCACGATAAATTGCTTAAACGTAAGGTAAACTTAACAAGCAATGTGCCGAATTCAGGCGGAAAGTGGAGAACAGAGTATGTTGACCCTAGTTCTCTCTTCCTACCCTAATATTTCTTTTACCTATTTGTGAGCTACGCTTCTTGCGTTATTTTGGCCATACAATGCGATGAGGTGACGAAAATTTGAAACTGTTATTGGCAATACTGAAGGCAAAAGATCACGTGGCCGAGCACCAGCACGATAGACCGATCAATTTAAAATGCGAACTTCTGTGAAAATTTTCAAGAGGTAGTATAATGCGCAATGGATCGCAATCAATGGCAGAAATGCCTTTGTGCTTGTAAGATATCCACCAACCACGGTCATCAGTCTTGATACGACCAAGATAAAGAGACCTTACTATGCAGTACAGAATGTGGAGTTGTAGTTATATTATTGCGATAAAGATTTCACTTTTTTTTAACTTCACGCTGTATCCCGCATATAGAAGGGTAGGTAGAGGGAACCTGAGAACCTAGTGTTAAGACACTCCGTTCTTTTACAACAATTCCGTTTCCACTTTCCGCCGACTTGAGGCATTGCGTGCTGAGTGGCGGAACTTAACGCCGCTTTATGCCTTGTTACCAAATCCAGCTCATTTCATCGTAGCGCAATTGATAAAATTTTAACGTGATTGTTGTAGGTTCAGATCTCTTTCAGGGTAACTCGTATATGAGTACATTCACTATACCTGTTTATGCAAGCTTTGTCCTATCTATGTAAGCAAAGTTTGATATTGGCATCAGTATCCATAATAATAGACAATCTCTTAATGGGCGGAAAATGGATAACAGAATGATGATAGGTAATTAAGCTTTACGTACCACACAAAATGCAGGACATCATAACATGGGCGCATGACATATTATATTATGTATGTGAGTTAATCGAGAATATATTATAACTAATTTACATTTACTTAATGTAACTAGTGTCCCCGTTGTCGCGTTAATAACGCGTCCTAGCAACGTATCTATATGTCACTTTTATAAATATGTGTGTATGCTACATTTATTTTACTAATTTTATATATTTTTATATATTATTTTAAAAAGATACTATCATTCTGCACTCTTTCGCTGTATAAAATATAAGTGTGCCAAGTTTCATGCTCCTCCATCCGCGTAACTTTTGTAAAAAGGGGTCCAAAGTTTTTGCTTCACGTATTAATATATAGATTGGAAATGATGTATGTAGATATATTAGGCACAAATATAACACACATTCTATAGGTATATTCAAATATTATATGCAGCCTGAGGCCATTGTGATGCAGTCTGTCTATATATGAGATTATATGCGGGTTCGATTTCCACTCGGGAGATTATATTAAAATTATTTTTATTTCTTCGCTCTGGTAAGATAAGGCGCGGCGTTGACTTCCATCCCTTAGCAAGCAATGTCTTCTAATGTCTTAAATGTAATTCGGAATACGAAGAACGGAGTGTCTTGACACTAGGTTCATTCTGACTATACCGCTTAAGCTTAAAGCTGAATGCAGAATACTAAAGAACACACTAGAGAACTGAACGCGCTGTTTGAGCATCATTTAAAAAGCACTGCATTGAATTATAAGGAATTTCTTAACCTTGTGCATTCGTCATTCATGGATAACGATCCTAGCAACTCAAAGGAGTTCC
Source organism: Philaethria dido (assembly GCA_033558755.1). NCBI lineage: Eukaryota > Metazoa > Arthropoda > Insecta > Lepidoptera > Nymphalidae > Philaethria > Philaethria dido. The sequence continues at coordinate 3,685 of JAKGSA010002099.1, forward strand.
CTGAAATCATTACGTAGTAAATAAGAAACTAGAGGATTCTTTCATACATTTCCTGCTAAGAAGGTAGGTTCCGTTACCAATGTACATGTAATATTTAATTTAGATCTTAAAATCATAATAATAATTATAATCAATCATGATTTATTTATGATCTTAAATAAGTACACATATTATCTGCGTTTTCTTAAGCTCTCATAAAAGAAGATGCTCAAAGAAAGAAAAAAGTAGTAAAAGAAGAGGTTTTCGATTCGACTGTATTTCTTTTATGTGTTACTGTATAACTTTTTACTGCGTGAACCGACTTGTATTTTTTGAGTTATTTAAAATAATTTTACGTTTAAGCACATTGTATTTGAGGTTGGTTTTCTTTTTTTTATAATCTTATTTTTTTTAATTACTAACAAGGCTATCGATACTCACATACATTTCAATCTAAACTACAATTGCTTCCGGAGACGTTAAACAAATATTATGATCATTTTTACGATGCTAGAAATAACTTATTACAACTGAAAACGATCGGGCGAAGAACTTGTAATCGGTCGTAGAGATTTATTGAAAACGATATTTTATCTATGGATATAAAAGTAAAAATTGAACGAATTTATTACTAAAGAAACATAGTAAACTGAATCGTTATTTCTGTGCCAGTAATTCTATAACTTTGCTAACTTTGTGTTTATTGATAAAGTTTGATTTGATAATATTGTGTTCGTTGAGCTTTTGAAATGGAAAATGAATTTATATATTTTTGTTATTCATATATTAAGTATTTGTATACTCTAGTAGACACAACGCCGCGTAAGATATGCTTTGCTTTAGCAACGTATGTGTCACTTTACACGACGGTCTATGTGTATGTATTTAATTACTTTGAAGTATTTATATGAAGTATATTATTATAATATTGGCTTACTACACTTTTTCTATTATAAGCTTTAATTATACCAAATGCCATACTCGTTCGTCTTATTTTTTTTTATTGGTAAAGGATGGCAAACGAGCAGAAGGACCACCTGATGGTAAGTGGTTACCTTCGCCCATGGACACCTACAACACCAGAGATATTGTAGATGCGTTGCCAACCTAGAGGATACAGATGGAAGGGGAGGACAATGTAGTAGTCCGTTATCGAAACCACCACATTTGAACCCCCTTAGCGATCCATGGACTCACCATGCAGATACCGAGCTCATCACGTTGCAGAGAGATGAGTTTGGAGAGTGCTTGGGACTTACAACCCAAGTGTAGGTTTAAGGGTCCCTTTAAAATGCACATTAACGTTCACCTCCACTGTCTCCGCTCCTCCCTTTACCTAATCATATTTTAAAAGATCCTACTAATGCCGCCTTCGAAATACATACTAAAAATAAGCTGATGATAGTTCTAGAAGAGACGAGATGTTTTAGTAGATTATAGAGAGATTTCGCTGCTATATCTCTCGCGCCTACCTCTGCCGCGTATAAATTAACTCTACACCTATTCTTGTTTACTTCGTTAGTAAGTTCAAAGTACTTGTTCACCTTGAAATAGCGATCTTTCGTAACATTTGTTTCCCACGGAACTGTTAGTTCTACTGAACAGTTAGTAGGTGTTATTGTGTTTTATAATATGTGTAATAATTATTTATTATTATAGAAATAATATAAAGACAATTAGCGTTACAAATAAAACAAAATAAACATACATACTATAAGAGGAAGTTACGTAAATAATATATAAACAATCATTGTTTAAATTTCTAACGCCTGTCGTGGCGCAGAGGCACAACGGTGCGACTATAAACGCGACAGGTTGTGGGTTGATCCCACACCAGGAAATGGACATTATTTTCATTTCCTGGTTTTAGTTACAAGGCAAAAGCGTGGCGTTGAGTTCCGCCACTCAGCACGCAATGCCTCACTCCGGCGGAAGTGAGGAACGAAGTGTCTTAACACTAAGTTCCCTGCCTACTCCTGCTATATGCGGGATTTACTGTATTTTTGCATAATTGTACAAATTTTGAACAATACTTGTCTTAAGGTACCTAAACGCAATACTGATATGATATATCCCGCAGCGAAACTCAATGGGAAGCATTCAATTGCATTAACGTCCTACATGCGTTCTTAAAAGAACCAATTTCAAAGACAGAACAATGTTGAAGTTTATTTATATTTACATTATGTATGCTGAGCCTGCAAAAGTTGGTTTGTACTTTAATATTCTTATATTATAATCTAACTTAGTTTATTGTTTTCTTTCTAGAATTAATTTGCGGTATTATAGTAAACTATGTGCTATAAGCAATTGTTTTTCTGATTCTGTTATACTTCATTCCTAGTTGAAAACGATTGCTTAATTAATCGCCATCTTCTTTAATTTTCATACAGAGCACTAAAGAAAATCGAAGCCATATTTTTTTTTGAGGCCCTTTGTGGCGAACAGCAGCCGGGACTGTGCGTTATCGATCGATTTTGTCCATGAATTCGATTTCCACTCGAGGATTAATATATTTAAATTATTTTTAGTACTTAGATTTATAAAACAAGCACGGTGTTGAGTTCCAACAAAGTGAAGAACAGATTGTCTTGACATTTGATTTTCTAACCACCCTGTTAGTGTGGGAAGTGTGAAGCTGAAAAAATTACCATATAAGCTCCAATTAATTGAGGTAAATAAAAAAATGATGAAACAATAATAATGCTTTATTGGTGTAGTCCCTTCATTATACAAAATATTCACCCTTGAGTAGCCGGTCAACACAACAAGTGTAATAAAAGTCATGTATTCTGTGTTTATATTGTATATTGTATTCTTTTAGAAGTAGTTCTTAGGATCAAAAAAAAGAAACAGACTCAAAATAAGTTTACATATATTCTTTATTCAACATAACAATATATTATAAATAAGTATTTTTTATTTAGATCTCTCATCTTTTTGTTCCTTTTTCAACTATGTTTCGAATATAATAAAGAATAACAATTGCAGTAAAAGCCAACTCTAAAATTGTTTTATATAATGTGGTTATACTCAGCTAACTTACTTAAGTTTGCAGACTCCAACTCATCTTTAGTAGATCACAGACGGGCAACTTTTCATTTGTTATTGCCTTTATTCATAGGACTCAGATTTGTTATTTATACAGCTTCTTGCTTTATGCTCGTATAGCAGATTAGTTAAAGAGAACCTAGACTCTGTCGTAAGATAAGTCGCAGCTTCCACCCGAATTCGATATATTACGTTTAAGTGACGAACTCAAAGCCTTTATGAATAGGGACAAGCCAAAGAAACTTTCAGGTCACCTGATGGTAGTGATCACCGCCAGCACCACGACCGTAACACCTCAGAGGAGCCATGGGTGGCCTTTAAGCATATATAGAGCATGGAAGGTGTACCCATGTCGTATCGAGCTAGAAATGCTGTCATAGATACGCCATTCCAAAGTGTGGCATGTGGAAAGAAGTTTTTACAAAACGGCACAGTATTGGAGTATCATATATCCAGATAGTATGGATTATATTTGCCTCGACGTAATATGCGGTTAAAAATTCTGCAGCAGAAATCAAAGAACGAATGTCTCCACAAGACGCCAAAGTGCCAGCCTTCATAGATTATTGGGTCCTCGGGCGATTCGAACTGCTCCCATCTTTGTGGCATGCGATCAAATGGTTTAAACTGATACTAGCTTTAACAGACCAGAGATAATGATTTGTCTTACTGTGAAATTTTCCTGAATGGGAATCAAACCCAAAACCAATCGTGTTTACAGTCGGAGTCCAACTAAAACCTCATTCATCTTCTGTTGTTATTGTTCTTTATTGATATGACGTTCAAATTCCATTCCATTTCAAAAAACCGATTAATTTAAATTTGATTTAAAAATAGCCAACGCAATAAAAGTAATTTAAAAAATTAACATATATATTTTAAATGTAAATTGGTCATCACCTGAATTTTCAACACGTAGAAAATCCATCCGGCCCATATCAATTATTTTTATAGATATATAGGTATTAAAAAAAAAGTGGGTAGGTGCACAAAAAGTCAACACGTAAATTTGTGAGCTCTATTCAATTTCTAAAATTAAAATTATGTTATATTAGTGTTTGCTTACTAATATGTGCTAAAATATTAAATCCTACCTAGAAAGTTATTTCAATAATTACTTTTCATCACAACTTATTGCCACAAAGAATATAAAAATCTCTAAATTTAATTTCACTTCAATTTCCAAACGCACCTGTTACACAATGGACACTATCAAAAATCCATCAATGACTTGGCACTGCACTTTAATACCACCATGGCTGAATTTCCAGAAGAACTTGAGCATCAACCCAGCTACAAGCCCCACGTCTAATCTGCCGCTCAATTTAGTTCATTCAGAACATTTATGCTTTATGTTCTTGAGAACCTGCAGCTTCATGAGATGTCTCAGTGAGCAGCAAGACTGGCTTGAAATGAAAAAGTAGCAGACGGAAAATTTTTTTTATTACGGTGTACCAGAAACTAAAGGAAGACATTACTGCAATGATTGCAAAATCTTTGTCTGACCGCTGCCTTCTCATTTGCCTGACTTCAAATAGAGAGGATATCAGCCAAGTTGTCATCGTATAGGCAGCCTTAAGGATGACAAACACCGGGCAGTTTTGGTCAAATTCAGACAGTTATCTATGAGGAATCAAATTTGGTTTGCTAAGACTAAGCTTAAGGGATCTAGTTTTACAATCTCCGAGTTTCTACAAATCCAGACATGACATTTTATGCATTGCCAGGGCAGCGGTTTGGTCTCTCCAACTGTTGACTAATAATGGGGCCATCTTGGATAATTGCAATTCGATGGGTTCGTCACCGCATCAGTACGAAACTGGAATTAGACAGCATTCCCAGCCCTGATGTTCAGTTGTCCTCTTACTGGTCCAGGTACTTCCGCCAAATGTTATGGCTCTAAAGTAAGATTAGTTCCCTGGCACTCGCCAATCGGGCTCAAACGCAATGTTAAAAAGTAATACCACTATTCATGTGAATTCGTTGTCATGTTATAACTATTTTTCTTTTTCATTTATTTCATTTATATATTATAGACTTTTTTCTTTTAAATTAATTTCTTACAATTATAATAAAGTGAATGTCACTTTGTTTACTCTTTACAGCTTATTCTTTCCTGACTAATGACAGCTGCGAGAGCGTGACGTCACAACATTTATGCCTGGAAACGATTATGCGTCGATAATTGCGTTAATTTATAATGTATTTTTACAATTTTTTTTTTTTTAATACGCTTTTTTTTATTTTGTTTGTTCTTGTTACTTTTTTTTTTTTCTTGCTTGAGGGAAAATAACCCATTTTGAACATTAACGTATTTTAATTAAATCTTGGCAATTAAAATTATTCCAGCTGCTGGGTGTACATATGATACAAAGGTTTGTCTTTAGATTATGTAAAAATTCTATATATTTGTATATATATATATATATATATATATTTTTTTTTTTTAATATTAGTATATTTATATAATATATTTGATGATATTGTATTGTAATATAAATAATTATTTCTTATTTTTTAAATTATGTCTATTATTAATATTAGTAGTGGTAGTTCAGTTAGCGAATCATTTCCTCACCAGTGTAACTCTACTGCGTCAGATGATAGTTTCTATAGTTACTGATCCCTCTCAATACCTCCCTTTAGCAACATATTTTAGTTCCCATCCTTAAACAATAAGGTCCACATCAACGCGCAAAAGACAATGCAGCCTACAATACTCCAGACCTCCTGACTCGTTTTGCGTTAAAGATGTTCACGCTTTACTTTTATTTTTGTTTCATTCCTTAAACCTGCTTGCCCTCAACATCATATGCCTTACCTGGTTTTCAAATTTCCAATAAGAAACACAGAACCTGAAAAGGTGAGGGGAGTAGCTATCTACCTTCGCAGTCACATTCCCTTTACTATCCTTTGACAAATCACCTTCGCATTCCACCTCAGATATCCTTATATGGAAGTCCTCTTTAAGTTCACGAAACCCTACCGGAGTGTTCTACAGCCCTAGTTTCACACATAAATTATTTTGACACGTTTGAGGTGCTGTTAAAAAAACATATTCCTTTGGCGCTGATCATACCATTATAATGTGGTGGATTTCTAATACATTGCCCTCATTAAAAGACTCACGTGCAAATACATTAAAAACTATAATTAATAGCTCCTACCCATATACTCTCCCTACCAACCCAACCCATCAATTCTGGCTGTGCGCCATCCTGTTAGACTCCAGATAAGTCTTGTCTACAGAGCGGGGTTGCTACATTTGGTCAACTGTCAGCTAGAAGCGTTCTCGTATCACGACCTCGTTTACCTTCCTATAAAATCCGTCCACCAAAGACATTAAACCGACTGTTGTGATGCGTAGATGCTTCCAACAACACTTTGACAACGACAAATTCATGCGTGATCTCAATTGTATTGATTGGGATTGTATTTAGCGCCGAGACTGTCAATGACAAATTGATTATCTTTAACTCCTTACTGATCGAATTATTTGATGTACATGCGCCTCTCAGACCTGTAAAAATAAAACATCTCCTGCTCCGTGGCTGACTCAGGATATTAAGTTACTTATGGCTAAGCGCACTACCGCAAAGTCTAAATATAAGAAAAATCCTACGGAGGAAAATTTACATAAGTACAAATACTACGGTGGAACAGGTGCAATAAGGCTTGGTAGAGATGCTCGGCGTAGTTACATCCATAATTCTATTAACTATAGCAATACCGCTAAACTTGGAAATTTCTGAATGCGATGGGAATAGGAGGTCGGCGCACAAATCAGACGTCTGTCTTAAGTAACTAATGGATTTAGAATCGTTAAATAAATTCTTTACATCTGTTAGTCTGATAGCCAGTAGCACTAAAGTGAAAACCCCTTCAATCCTTATCATTACTTCCCTGATCCATTAACTGTTCCTTTTTCCTTCACTCCTATTACGACTGCGGAGTTACGCAAACATGTGATTGCTATTAACCCGACGCTACAGGTTGTGATAACATAAGCCGGCGAATGATCTTGCTTTTACTCTCAATTCGGTTCCTTCCCTACCTATGTCAAGATTCTTTAATCATTCCTTATCTCTCAAGTGAATTTCCTGATTCTGGCGTCATGCACAAGTCATCCTCGTTCCAAAAAATATCCAACCCCATCTCCTTTCCTCAAACTATCGTCCAATTTATACTTCCTTTCCTCTCTAAAGTCCTGTTCAGTCTATTTATAACCGTATCTACCTGCATAATAACAAATATCCTATCGTCCTTCCAATCCAAGCTTCTGGGTCTCGGGGCATAGTATTGTAACGTACACTAAACAAGGTATGTGATGATATTAGGGATATGGTATTGACAACCAGCAAGTTAATACCATGCTTTGCTGAAAGTTAGACTTTTCTAATGCGTTCTTCAACACCGTAGACTTCGATATCCTTTAGCTATTTTAAGGTCCATTAATATCTCACCAGAAGCTGCTGAATGGTTTTGCTCGTATCTTCATGGTCGCACTCAATGCATCGCCTGAGGGAAGGTAACCCTCTCAATGTCATTAATGCTGGCGTACCACAAGGCGGTGCCATTCCATTACTGCTTTCATATTTATCAACACTCTTACACAGCACATATCGTCTTCTCTATCATCTATACGCGGACGATCTACAGATCTATAAGACTGCCTCTGTAAATAATATACCCAGAGCTATTATTGAAATTAATTCCGGATCTACGTTTAATTAGCAGTTGAGAATCGTCTGGATTTGTCTATAAATCCAAGTAAGTCTAAAGTGTGTATGTTTGGTAACTCAAAACACTATTTAAATTACACTCACCTCTCTCCCCAATCTTGTTTTGGACAATGTTAACTTAGAGCTTTTAGCGGATAGTGCAGAAATTTGGAATCAGAATGGACAGTACTTCTTCCTGGTCGGCCTGCTGCTGAGATTAGCCGTAAGATCTTTGCGCTGTAGGAAGTTTGAGGAGATGGAAAAATCTCTTGCCAATAAAAAACTAAAATATCCTAGCTCAAACCCCTTCCTTCCTATACTTGATTATGCGGACTCATGCTACTTCTAGATCTCCATTCTCAACAACTACTTAATAAACTTGAACGGATGCAAAACGTTATAATTCATTTTATTTTTGGACTGAGGAAGTATGATCACATAACGCAATATCGTACACAGCTTAAATGGCTAACTGTAACAGACCGACGACACTCTGCATGCTCACCCTTCTTTACACAATCCTCTACAATCTTGCTCACCCTCGTACCTCAAAGAACTGGAAGTTCCGGGGTCCAGCCTTCCCTCTCCCAGTACCTTCGTTCCCGCATTAATAATCTCCTGAAATTCCTCTCTGCCGCACGAAATGCTATGGAGACTCTTTCACTGTTAAAGCAGTTGCTTGAATGCGCGCCAGCTGAGATCAGGCAATCTCAATCACTTGAAATTTTTAAACGTAAACTGAAAAACTACTATTTAAAAACAGAATATATAATGTGCTTACTGTATTTATACATGCTTCATATTTATACTATATGTGTATACCATTTACTTATTTTATGAGGTATATGTATGTATGTATGTATGTATGTATGTATGTATGTATGTATGTATGTATGTATGTATGTATGTATGTGTATGTATGTATGTATGTATGTATGTATGTATGTATGTATGTATGTATGTATGTATGTATGTATGTATGTAAGGTATGTATGTATGTATATATATGCATGTATGAGTATATATATATTTATATATCTATGTAAAATTACTACTTTTTATGCCCTACTGCTGTTTCTGATCCATAGTTTTATATTTTTAATGGTTGCCTGTAAGAAATCACTTCTAGTGATAAGGCCGCCATTGCACATAACGTTTTTATCATGTTTTATGTATTGTTATTATGTGAGTATTGTAAATTGTATGTGCACAGTATTATTATTATTATTATGTATCTCATTCTAAGCTCTCGGTTCAAAGGAACCCGGTCCTTTGAAGGCTTGGTGGGGACACAGGTCCAATAATGAGAGCCCCCCTTTGAGACAATAATATTTTTATCTGACGCATTGGATGATCCATCTCTATGCAACCATAGGGAATCTCGTTGCTCTTAGGCAGATGGTCATCGGTCAATGCGTAGGAGCCATGGAACATATGGAAAACTAAACAGGGCTATGGAAGGGAGTTTGGATGGACCAAGTACTGGGCTATTGATTGAGACTATCGGACGTCCGCTTTTTCTCAACAGTCTCAAATTGAAAGGTTATGACGGTGACTCGCCTCCCACTCAGATGGGGCCCCCACAAAGCGGCGTAGCGCCCTCGGGCGCAACATCGGTGTGGCTGGCTAAGGGTGTCGAGAGGTGTGCACCGGTCTTCACCATCGCGAGAGTGCTCGTGAGCGGGTTTCCCGTTATTACGCAGATTGAGCACTTCCACCCTTCCGAGCATATAGCTTTTGCGCTCCACTCTGCCGGCCAATGAAGGCAAGCCAGAGGCGTAGATGTACCATAATTCCTCTGGAGGTCTCAGGTCCGTGGGGTCGCCACTCCCCCAACAGCTCGCCACAAGCTGCCCTGCGGGCTTATTATTATTATTATTATTATTATTATTATACAAACATAGGTATTGTCGTATAATTTGGTTAAAAACACTCTTAACCTAATTCTATTAAAAATAATCGTGGTTATTAATGGCCAAAATCTTAAAAGAACAAAGAAATAAACTTTTCCTATATTCGTACCAGGCGTGAATAAGTTAATAAATTTGACTTGCATACATATTTTAAAATATTGATAGTAGATAGCAGAATCTTTGGTGCGGAATTATCTATAAAATTTAAGAAAAATCAAGCAAATTGACACTTTCAGGGTAAAAAAATATTTAAATAGCACAAACAGAAAAATGAGTTTTATAGTTAAATCGTACACTTACAAGACGTACTTGACGTGCCCTGAAAAGTATGTGTAGTTTGATTTATCAACTTATTCACTTATCGACTTATTCTGCCTGGAACGAATATAAATCTGTGGTGGTCAATCCCAAATAACTAATAATATAAAAAACACGACTTCAAAGAAAATTTGATTACTAATTACAATTATTACGAATATATCAAAACTACTTCGCCAGATCTCTATTAAATTAGTACTTCATTAGGCAGCACTAGCTATCATATAAAAAATTATACAATTGGTTCATCCAGAAAAAGGTATGAGGTAGAAGACGCACAAAAGCCCATATGCGTATACAGGCGAATTAATAACCTCCTCTTCTTTTGAGCTTAACGCTGTATCCCCGTATAGCAGGGCAGGCAGAGGAAACCTGAGAACCTAGTGTTAAGGCACTCCAAGTTCCCCCCACTTTCCGCGTAATTGAGGCATTGCGCTGAGTGGCGGAACTTAACGCCGTGCATTGCCTTGTTAGCGAACCCAGGAAATGAAAAATACTAAACTTTAACATTTCTTGAATGAACTCCACAACCTGTCGCGTTTACAGTCGCACGCTTGTGCCTCTGCGCCACGACAGGCGTTAAAGCCCTTTTGAATTCGTGTAAAAATAGCTTCTGCTCTATAGTGTCCTACTTCACTATAAAAATGCAATATTCTAACTAAATATTAGAAACAAAGTATGGGCCAGTCATCAACCAAACCCAATCGATTATTCAAATAAAATGACTCTCTTTTCCGACTTCAGTCATTTATCAAATGCAAATTATTTGCGCGAGTATTAAGGGTAAATATAGTTGAACATTGTGATGATGAAATGATCTTGCAATGCTGTATCAATATCTCATCATGCTATATTATTTCCAGCTAGTCAGTTTGTTTGGTAATATTTATTATATTCATGGTGGTATAGTGGTGAATATATCTAATAATCCTAGTTTATTAGTCGTTAAGGAAGCAGGTTCAATTTCTTGTGAGAGATTTTTATATTAAGAACCTCAATTTGGCTCTGCCCTAATACAGTATGAAGCTAAAAAAAGAAGAATAAATATATATAGACAAAAATATATTTCAATGTGCGAACGAAAAATATATTTCAGTGATAATAATAACAAGTATAAAAGTATGTAATAAATAAAATTCGAAAATAATTCACGGATACAGTATTTAGAAAAGGCTATCGAGGCTCAGTGAGACAGCGTTTGACACACTTGGAAAGAATGATTGTTAAAAAATTATTTTCATTTCCTCACTCTAGTAATGTAAAATGCGGCATTGAAATGCGCTGCTATCTGGGTCAAGGGCCATTCTTGAATTCATGTAGCAATCGGAGTCCTCTCTGCCTATCCAATTATGCGTGAATTGAAATGAAAATGAAATTACAGTTATTTTAATCAAGGGAAAGTACATAATGATATTTTCATATTTGGTTTTCTATTTCACAATATTACTCTATCAGATTCTCTATTCCTCAAATAATAAGGCATTTATATAGGAATAAAAGAAATCCGTAATAACTACAGATTTCAGAAGACAAAACAATATAATTTACTGCATAAAATATTTAAACTTATAACTTTACTAAATACATGTATATTTAAAAAAGCTAGTAACAAAGTAAGTAGAAAAGAACACAAAGTGGGAACGTGGCTTGCCTTTCATTGAATTAAAGGAGATACTCTTTCTCATTTAAATGAAAGGACGATGTTTAAAACAAGAAGTACTGCTACTAGTGAAATAGATTCTTCAATCATAGCTTAGGTACATAAATAATGAATGATTGTAAGAATAGATATGTAACGATATTTGGAACATTATTTTTAACTGAAGTTAAAAACAGAAGGAACTCCACCTCAATTTGATTGTATTTTTATGTGTGGTACTGACAATTTCTTTTGAACCACTCTTTGGATGATTATTTGATTATTTGTTAAGATGTGACGAGTAGGTTTTGAGTTATTCGTAACAGTTGTATAATTCTTTTGAAGGCAGTTTTCTTTTTTAATATTTTTTATACATTGAGATGGGGTCGCGTAGTGGAATATGAGTAGTATCTGACTGTAAGGCAAAATATGGAGGGTATGTGGAAAATAGTGCTCTCTCTGTCGGTTCTGTAAAATTTTAAGCGTGTCAAATTTAGAACCTTATAAAATGTACTATAAATGCTCCTGCTATCATAAAAGCACAAGTAGAGGACTATATGCGGCAAATCGCAGTGTAAAGTCCTAGTACGTTAGTAAGTAGTAGTAAATAGTATATTTAAATGATGTTTCACTACAGAGCCATGAAGGTGACTTTTTTGCTTTAGTAAGTTATAAAAACTCATATACAACCTTCTTTTTTAATTAAGGGCAAGAATTTTTCCTTTTTACTTATATAATTGTAATTTAAAAGGCCACTTCCTTTAGAAGAGTAGTAACTCCTTAAGCATTCCGTGCGGTATCAGACACATGGTAGAAAAGACCTCGGAGATACCCAGGTATATCTCTCGTGACCCAGTATAGGGCTTCTTAAGAGACCAATGCGCATTAAAGATCGTCTCCACATCCGGGGCTCCGCAGTAATGCACCTAACCTAATTCGAAAAGATTCACTAATGCCGCCTTCGAAATACGTGCTAAAAACCGATGATAGTTCAAGTCAAGTTTTTTAGTAGATTATAGAGATTTCTGCTGTTATACCTCTTAATCATATTTCAGAAATATTTGATAAATTCTAATTAGTTGTTGAAAATTAAACGCGAAACGTGAAGCAAAAGCTTGTATACCTTTTACGAAATGCACACCAGGTTTATATAGCGAAGGAGGAAGAATGCATTTTTTACTTTTACGTTGTTAACGCGTTAACGGAGACACTAAGGTTTATATAAATGTACTCATCATAAAATAGATAACGGTGTTGATTTTGCGTCGAGTAAAAAAAGCTGAAGAGTATTAAACACTCAAATCACGGATATTGAGTCATGTCGCGGCCAAAACGGTAAAAATTCTGGAATTTAATTGCCCTATTGTACTCGAATAGAAAAACTTCAACCGTCTATTTCAGCCTGACGGGAAGTGCAAAGTGCCGAAATTGTACGGAAGTTTTCATTGAGTTCATTTTTTACCTTTACAGCTCCAAATGCAATTTACATTTAGAGTTTAGTTGAATGCAGCGAAGCTTACTTAATGAGGTTATGGCGTAGTGGGATACTATGGGTCTAATCTGACCTTAAAACAAGATGTATGAAGATATACATATATAGTTTATGATTTCTTTTCGACCACTGATCGTTGGTATCACACGTTCTGGTATCATTTATTGGCTTGCAGCGTGTATTATTTACACGTTTTTATTTTTCTTCTCATTTAGGCTTAGAACTAAGATATAAATTCACATCATTTATACACCTATACACTGTAATCTCTCTAAAAGGCCAACATACTTTAGTATATTAGTATGGTTTGCCTTTATATTATATTTAGGAATGAAGACACCAGAAACAACAATTTGTATTCTTTACACCATTGAGAAAATCTCATATCCGCAATCAAAGACTGTGATAAATCGGCAGCAATGGTGAATACCAATCGTCGAACTCATTTCCGTTCTCTTTGCAAGTTCTAGGTGGGAATGAAGTTTTCATAGCGCCTTCTACATAGAATAACGGTTAGGAGACAAGAGTGGTTTTCAGTTTTATAGTTTAGCTTTCGTAATACCATACATTTTTTCAATGCAATATTTAGTTATAGCTCTTCTTAACATGATGATTAAGATTCGAAAATAGTTTATATTTTTATTATGACCCTTTACCTACACGTATTATGTGTAGGCTAAACTGACTAAACCTAATGATAAGCCATTTCCTTGTTTTTAATTTTATACTCATTTTATTATTATTTTTAACTTCAGATTGGCTGCACCCGCATACATAGTGCAGGGTAGGCAGAGGGAACCAGATAAACCTATGTTAAGACACTCCATCCTCTTTCAACAATCTGCTCCCCACTCTTCCGCCGAATTGAGGCATTGAGTCTTGAATGGAGTGGAACCAACGCCGCGCTTTGCCTTGTTACCCTCATTTTAATAAAATTCATTAATGTTTAATCGAAGTCTAGAAACTAAAATAGTGAAATTACAAACATTTTCGATGAAAATCAAACAAATAATAATCTTATAAAAACTATACATTTCAACCGGATCCACAATGTTTATAATTTCGTTTTTTAGCTTTCATTGTATCCCGCATACAGCAGGGTAGGCAGAGGGAGCCTGGGGAAAACGTGGTGATAAGACATCAGGTTTCACTTTCCATAAGAAAATGTTATTTCATTTCACCATTTACTTATTTTTATATTGGAAATAACTTTTAAATTGAACATAAACATAACTTTAGATCGCGTTGGAAAGGATTATACTAAAAATATTATCAAACATGAGAGGTTTACGCACATGTTACTATAAAACTAAAACTACAAAACCTCTAATAACAACACGCGCTGAATCATCATAAAAATAACATTTTGTATGAACTCTTTTCTATTTAATAGCAAATACATTTTGGAGAACAATAGTGGTGATGACGTAAACAAAAGGGGAGTATGTTGTAATTCTTAGTTTTACTGCCGAATAAATTCTTTTTGTTGATCGTCACTGGCTTTATAGGGCAATTGGAGTGACATGCCAACATTCGTATGGTGAGATATAAATTTCTTATAAAATTCTAATGTAAGTGTGTGCGTATATATATGCTTGTGAATGCTAAGGTTATATTACTTCCGCAATTGCTTTTGGACAAGGACGTCTTTATAAGAAAATATAAATCCATTATATCTTTAGGCTGAATGAGTATTTTGACTTTCATCATATTGTATTAAATTACTCTCAGGCTTTCCCTTTCCCAAGCCTATCCTTTTCCCAAAATGTGGTGGTTCCGATAGTGATTACTACATTGTCCCCCGTCCATCTGTTGTATCCTCTAGGTCGGCAACAACGGCATTCCAACATCTGTGGTGTGCAGATGTCCATGCGACCTACCATCAGGTGGTGGTCATTTTGCCTGCTCTGCCATCTGTTATCCATAAAAAAAAAGGAAAAGGCGTGAAATAAAAAAAGTATATATATTTATAAATAATAATTATTATTTTAATGATTATTTTCTATTTTTTTATATGTACCGCGGCATAGCAGGAAATGCAGAGGAACCAGGAACGTGGAAGCTAAGACACTCCATTCTCTTTAACAATTTCCTGTTTCCACTTTCCCGAATTGAGGAATTTAATGATTATTTTATTAATATTATAAATAAGGAATGGGCAGGTCGATTTTAAGGATGGATGTTTGTTACCTTTCTCACGCAAAAACTACTGAACATATTCAAAAACAACGTTTACAGGAACATATCTGAATATGAATAAAGATTTAGTCTCATTTCATTATAGCCAAAAGACAAGTAGGGACATATGTACGTAATTGATAGATTACCTAATTCGATACGTTAATAACTGTAATAAATTTTAAGTGAAAGACTTGATTATAATTAAAAGCAATTTAAACAAATTTGTTATAGTTAGCTCTATTACTTATAGCTTCAAACGATGAATTTTTATAGTCAAACAATAAAAAATCTCGCAATAATAATATCCGAAGATATTGTCGTAATCTGGAAAATTTAATGCTTATTTCTTTGATTACCGTGTTTTTGTAAACTGTTTTACTGCACTGGCAATCGCTCGTGGGAATTCAGCCACATTAACAAAAAAAAAATATATATAATTCTCATATTTGGCGAAAGGCGGCGAACACAAAGCCGCGCCGGCGTTGCTTCTGCCAGTCATATACTCTCAACACGCGCAACATTATTAAAAATCCCAACTACTTGTCTTCCTTGGAGGTAAAGTAAAAAAAAAAACAATATAATTGCATATTTAATTTACCTAAAGGCGGTCATATAAAAATAAAATTATTTCTATAATCATCATCTAATTGATACTCAATATATATTCACATATAAAATAAATATAAATTAAACAAAAACTTGATTGACAGATTGTAGTCACATCAGTTTAAACAACGTGTTACCATTAATGAATGAGGTCGGACGTCAAATTAACAGCGCATTCTGTTTCAACTACTATCGCGGTTCCAGGCTGATCCTGAGGTCATCTAATATATTTTTATGTATAGACATTAAAATGTGGCATTGCTTCTGAGAAGCTCAATCAGAATACTATCAAAACACATTTAATAGTCTCAAAATAGATAGATTCATTGTATTCAGGGTGATATTTTGAATGGTGTTTCGCCTCAGGCTGTAAAAAATAATGCTTGACACTTTATGCCGCATAGCTGGGTCGTGGGCAGTGAATCTAATGCCAAGACACTTCGGTTCCATTCTTCCGAGTAGGAATCGAAAACCCAACCAATCGCATATACATCTGTAGACATTGTCACACTGCTCAGCGATGGCCACAATATAATAACCTTACCTACCTAACTTCACGCTTTATGCCCCAAAGGGGTAGTCAAAGAGAACGGAGGCCAAACGCTACGGTCTCGCATACCTCTTTCGCCTCGTCCATAGTCATTGACCTTCATGTATTGATCCGGGGGCCCTCGTGGGTTTTACGTGACCTTCCTCCAGTATCATTGATACTATGTTCGAAGGTCAACCGAGGTCTCCCACTTCTTTGCCGCTCACCTTTTGCTTCATATATCTTTCTAAACATTCTTTTTCATCACTCATCCTCTCAACGCCCAAACCACCTGAGCGCTGCTCCTTCTTCATTCTTACTATAACATCCTCGCTCTTGGAGGATGGAACTACAATATAATAAAATAAGGCAAATTTATAAAATCTTGGTTTCTAAGCAGATCGGAGTTCTGAATCTAAAAATTTAGTTTATAAACATCTATATATATAAAAGAAAGTCGTGTTAGTTACACCACTTATAACTCAAGAACGGCAGAACAGATTCGGCTGAAAATTGGTAGGGAGGTAGCTTAGAGCCAGGAGATGGACATAGGATACTTTTTATCCCGTTCGACAGCGATCCCGTGTGACTTGACATGAAACGTCAGTCACTATAAAACGTGGTATAACAAAAAAGAATCAGACTTGGAATAACAAAACGCAAATGACAGCTATGTAATTGACGTAAAATGACAGCTATGTATTGACGTATGGATGACAATTTGATATTTGTAAGAAATCAATATTAAAACTATTTCTATTAAATAAATAATTAACAAGTGGATTGAAGTGAAGTGAATGTTAATTAATAATGCCGCGACCAAGACGATCGAATCTTTCCCGACAAAGCCGTAATGCAAGAAGAATACAAAATACTGCAAATGAAAGGACTGAAGAAGAACAAGAAATTGCACGTGAACAGCGCCGCGATAGTATGGCTCGACTTCGTGCTTCTCAATCACGAGAGCAAAGTGAAGCAGCCCGTGAAACAGCTCGGTTGGCAATGCAGAATCGTCGAGCGAACAACAGAAGGCAACAAATAGATAATTTGCGACGCAGAACAAGATATTTAGCTGATTTGAATCGAGCAGCGTTTCGATACGATTGCAGCAATGATTACAGCTTGCATCCTAGCGTTTGCATTGGGCAAATGGACGTTGTTTGCGAGTATTGTGGTGCATTAAAGTTTTCCGGAGAAACGCCTGGATTATGCTGCCTTAATGGTAAAGTGAAATTGCCAGTGTTGACTCCGCCACATGAGCCATTGTATTCATTGCTTTGTGGCGAAACACGAGAATCACGCCACTTTCTTGCAAATACTCGAAAATACAATAGTTGTTTCCAAATGACGTCATTTGGGGCAGACATTATCGAAGAAGGAGGATTTAATCCGACATTTAAGGTATTTATTTTTGTACTTACATAGAATGTAGTTAAAGAATAACTTACTTTATCTATTGGTATGTATTATATTTGCTAATACTGAACTCTACTCTCCCACAGAAAAAGTGTTTATAACCCAGTTAATACTGTCTGGTTTTTATTTTGTAGATACAAGGACAGATTCACCATCGAATTGGATCATTACTACCTTTCGAAGATACACAGAATAAATTTTTACAAATATATTTCATGGGCAACATGGAAGAACAACTTGATCGACGCCTAGGGATCAATGCAGGAATGAAGCGAGCAATTATTCAAGACTTGCAGTGTCTGCTTCATGAACATCATGCGTTGGTCAGGTTGTTTAAGAGTGCTTTAGAGCAAATGCCAAATGATGACTATAAAGTTGTCATCAAAGCAGATAAACGACCATCTGGAACACACGAACGCACATTTAATGCTCCAACTGTAGACGAAGTTGCCATCCTGATTGTTGGTGAACAATTGGAAAAACGCGATATTGTGCTTACACGTCGCGATACTGGGCAACTGCAACAAATATCTGAAACTCATCGATCATATGACGCATTGCAATACCCACTGATGTTTTGGCAAGGAGAAGATGGATATTATTTTAATATTAAAATGATAAATCCATTGAATGGTAAAGTATCAGTATCTTAATAATGGTTAATGTCTGTATTATGTGTCTTTGAAATGGATAATTATCAAATTTTTAATTTCAGGTGAAGAAACTACAAAGAAAGTTAGCTCAATGAATTATTATGCATATCGTTTGATGATTCGTCAAAATGCTGACAACTATTTGCTGCGGTTTCGTCGATTGTTTCAGCAGTATTGCGTTGACATGTATGTAAAAATAGAAACGGAACGTTTAACATTTATTAGGTTGAATCAAGCCAAACTGCGGTCTGAGGAGTACATCCATTTACGTGATGCAGTTAGTACTGAAGGAAATGCAGCTAATATTGGTCGATTAACTATTCTGCCGGCGACGTACATTGGTAGCCCACGTCATATGCATGAATATGCACAAGATGCAATGACATATGTTCGTCATTACGGCCGGCCAGATCTCTTTATTACTTTTACCTGTAATCCAAAATGGATAGAAATTACTCAATTGCTGCTTCCCGGACAAACATCAAATGATAGACACGACATCACAGCACGTATATTCAGGCAAAAAATTCGGTCCCTGATGAACTTTATTGTTAAACAACGCGTCTTTGGAGATACTCGATGCTGGATATATTCAATCGAATGGCAAAAGCGAGGCCTACCGCACGCGCACATTCTTATTTGGTTAGTGGAAAGAATTCAGCCTGACCAAATAGATGATATCATATGTGCCGAGATTCCTGATCATGAAGTCGATCCAGACCTACATGATGTTGTTACTACTAATATGATTCATGGACCGTGTGGTGCCATCAATCCCCAATCACCTTGCATGGTCGATGGAAAGTGCTCTAAACGATATCCACGGAAATTAACGGCGGAGACTGTCACTGGCAACGATGGGTATCCGCTGTATCGGCGTCGATCACCAGATGACAACGGTCGAACTGTCACAACGAAAGTGAAGAGAATGGATTTCGTTGTCGACAACAGTTGGATTGTTCCATATTCGCCACTTATTTCTAAAACGTTCAAGACACATTGCAACGTTGAATACTGCAATTCAGTTAAATCCATAAAATATATTTGCAAATATGTCACGAAAGGCAGTGATATGGCGGTTTTTGGATTGCAATCCTCAAATACCAACGATGAAATTTCATGCTATCAAGTTGGTCGTTATGTGAACTGTAATGAAGCGATTTGGCGTATATTCGCATTTCCAATTCACGAACGTCATCCTACTGTTATACATTTGGCGGTGCATCTGGAGAATGGTCAACGAGTATATTTCACGGCTTCGAATGCTCCGCAACGTGCTGAAACACCTCCAGCAACTACATTGACCAGTTTTTTTGCATTCTGCCAAAGCGATCAGTTTGCACGAACTTTGCTTTACTCGGAGATGCCACGTTATTATACTTGGAATGCTTCATCCAAGAATTTTCAAAGACGGAAGCAAGGTGATGCGGTTCCTGGGTATCCAGATGTGCGTTCTACTGATGCTCTTGGTCGTATGTATACAGTTCATCCAAAGAATGATGAATGTTTCTATTTGCGGTTGTTGCTGGTAAATGTGCGTGGGCCAACTTCATTTGAGACACTACGAACTGTTAATGGTGTAATATTCCCAACGTATCGTGCTGCATGTGAAGAATTGAACTTATTAGAAAACGATACCCATTGGGATACGACAATCGCTGAAGCCATTATCTCTGCATCTCCAAGTCAGATACGCACATTATTCGCTATCATAATTTCGACATGTTTTCCATCAAACCCATGTAACCTGTGGCACAAATACAAGGATAGTATGTCAGAAGATATTTTACATCAAAGTCGTGTCAGTTCCAGAAATCACGATATTGAGATGAATGAAGAGATACATAATCGTGCTTTACTCTTGATCGAAGATATCTGTTACCTCATGTGCGGTAATTTATTAATCAGGTTAGGAATGCCAGCGCCAAATCGTGAAATGAATGACGCATTTAATCGAGAATTGGAACGGGAACGTGAATATGATCACAAGGAATTAGATTTAGTAGTTCAAAGGAATGTACCCCTGTTGAATAACCAACAAAAGGAAGTTTATGATACTTTAATGAAGGCAATCGCTGATGAAAATGTGGTTTATATTTCCTAGATGCCCCTGGTGGAACTGGCAAGACATTCCTTATGTCATTAGTTTTAGCAACTGTTCGGGCGAGATCCAACATAGCGGTTGCAGTTGCTTCTTCTGGAATAGCAGCCACATTGTTAGAAGGATGCCGTACGGCTCATTCAGCATTCAAATTACCGTTAAATCTTCAAACTATTGAAGAACCAACGTGTAATATTGCAAAACACTCAGCAATGGCCAAAGTTTTAGCGGCATCGAAAATCATCATCTGGGACGAATGCACAATGGCGCATAAACGTGCATTAGAAGCACTTAACCGAACATTAAAAGATTTACGCAATGACTCGAGATGTTTTGGAGGAGCAATGATTTTACTGTCTGGCGATTTCCGCCAAATACTGCCAGTAATTCCAAGATCTACGGCTGCCGATGAAATAAACGCTTGCCTCAAATCGTCAAATCTATGGCGCTATGTGAAGAAACTGCACCTGACAACAAACATGAGAGTTACATTGCTTAATGATACATCTGCTGAAGATTTCTCGGAGCAATTGCTGACTATCGGTAATGGTCAAGTACCTGTCGATGAATTGAGCGGATTAATATCATTTCCAAATAATTTTTGTAATTTTGTCTCATCAAAAGACGAACTTATCAACAATGTATTTCCAAATATTATTTCTAACTACAAAAATAATGAATGGTTGAGTGAGCGAGCAATTTTAGCGGCTAAGAATAAAGATGTAGATGACCTGAACTACATAATTCAAAATAAGATCATTGGAACAATGCATTCATTCAAATCTATTGACTGCGTCACAAATGAAGATGAAGTCACCAACTATCCAATTGAATTTTTAAACTCTTTGGACGTGCCTGGCTTACCACCGCACAATTTACGCCTAAAGGTTGGCTCCGTAGTAATCATGCTTCGAAACATAAACCAACCAAAACTGTGCAACGGTACGC
>JAKGSA010002100.1:0-25184 GCA_033558755.1 Philaethria dido
GTGCTCCCCGGGCATCTGGTCCGGAAGGTCCCGCTGTTACCGCAGAGGGAGGGTTCTCCTACACAGCGCCTGATGGTCAACAGATATCACTGGCATATACTGCCGATGAGAATGGCTTCCATCCTACGGGCTCCCACATCCCCACTCCTCCTCCTATCCCAGAAGCTATCCTTCGCTCATTGGAATACAATAGACAGCACCCATCGTAAGTAAATCATGTTTTTTAAATTGTTACTGATTTAGTAAAAAAAAAGCATTCCCCAGAATCAGAATCAAAATTCAATCCTACAGCCATTTTCCTACGAAAAATGTCAATTATTTTTAACTAATTCATACAAAACGATATTATTCCTAGTTCAATATTTGAACGTTACGCTTATAATAGCGCAGTTGCCACTATACTATAAACCAATTGGAACGTTTCTACCAAAACGTAACTATAGTCAGAGAGAGCCTAGTATCAAGACATTCCGTTTACCGCTTTTCGCCGTCCTTAGTCTGAATTTTGTATATTGTGTATTAAATGGCAGAAGTCAACTCCGCGTTTTGTTTGACCACAGCGGAGAAATGAAAATAACCTAAATGTAATTATTACCCCGAGTGGGAATCGAATCCACAACCAGACACGCTTACAGACAGACGCTGTGCAGTGGCACAGCATTTGTTACGTTATGATTGGCATCTATAGTATATAGAAAATCTTTTAAAACATTACGATTGTTAGAGAACCCCGTTTCTTGAATTTCTGCCTAGTTAGACACATAACTAGACTAGAGAATAAAATATTTTAAATGGCATTGGCCAAAATAGAACTTCAGCCCACGATCTTGTATGTACTACATAATTTATCCATCGAACCCTAAATTAGTGCTATTTGCTATGCTAATGGATTTCTATCTTAACAACATATAATATTTGTTGATTTAAACATTTCCGATTTCAAATAATAGACTTATTATGAAACAGTTTACAGTTGCAATAACAGTAGCGTCTGCATTCATTATATCTGAATTGATAATGATAGCTACCTTAAATGTTAAGAAGAAGCCTTTGATAAAAGCACAAATCGTTTGATATTTTCTTAATATTAAGGTCAACAACGTTACAAAATATAGACATATTTACGCTATAAATAATGTAGAACTTTTTTATATATTATATTAGTGTTAAAAGTGTACAAATACTTGTAAGCACCTCAAGTCAAGTTCAAGCTCATGTTAACCCTAAATAAAATTACTAACTTTACCCAATTTTCAGAAGTCAAGGCTCCTACAATGACCGCTACTACTAAGCTGTATAATTTCCGGTAACCGGTACCTCAAGAAGCCACGCACTGTGATATCCTCAAATGTATTGAAATTATTTATACAGCAACTAAACTGTGAATAAAGTTAAACAGTATAAATAGAATATTTTATTTCATAATAACCTTTATGTGATCTTTTAGTTTCTGTATTTCAAAAATCTTCTCTAGTCTTATTTATATTTCCTATGATATCAAGAAAATTATATTAATCTTAAGAAAAGTATAATTGAGAATGTAGTCACAAGTTTTGTCTATGAACTAGCAATTTATTTTGTTACAAAACTTACTATACTAATCACATTCGTGTAAACATTTAAATAACTTTTAAAACATTTAGTAAGATTTTCGCCCGATGGTTATAATTATCACACCCGTCCAGTGCAAATGCAGTGCAAGGTTACGTCTACAACATAGTACACGAATACAATGCTGCGTTCGTCACCTTGAAATTTATACTGCTAAAAAGCTTGTTACCAGTAGTACGAAAAATTTTAATTTTTACTTAGTACCAATAATTACAATTTTTGTACGCTACTATTTTAATGCTTTTCTATTATTAAGTGTTTGTATGAGTTTTTTTAGGTATCTATCAAAATGCTCTATTCATATAGAGGAAAATCTGATACAGACACATAATTGTCTAAATAAATGCCTAAATGAAAGCTTTTTAGTGTGATTTGTTGATATATATGAATTAAAAATATAAAATATCACCGTGTAAAGTACAACCGTAATAGGGACCGCGTTATATAGGAGACAGGCTAAAATATAATAGAGCAGCGAAATTATAAGAAATAAATTAATGATGTCTTAAAAAAAAGGTGGTCCTGTATTACATAAAGTCAAAAACCTGGAACATCTGAACTCTAAAAGAAAATGGCGTAAATACAAGTAATTTATGCCTAATTATTTTTTTATAAGAATTATAGATATTGGATTGATATAATGAAGAACGGAGTGTCTTAACACTAGGTTCTCTCTGCCTACCCTGCTATATATGGGATACAGCATGAGGCTATGTATATATGTATGTATAGATATTGATCATCTTCGGAACTAAAAGATCAGCTATAGAACAATATACAAATGTGCAAATGGCGGATAGCACAGCATAGCAGTGTTGGTCAGCGTGATGAATATTTTCTTATTTCACATAATTTCACGTAGTAGGCTGTAAGGTTGGGCCCATTTCCGTAAACAACCCGTTTTAGTGTTTGCAACATCCGGTGGCTTTTTTCATTTGAATATGGTATGGCAAATCGCAAGGGGCATTATTATTAATTGAGGTACTATTTTGTGCACTTTTACTATTTATCTATTATCTCCTGAAGCAGCCACACCCCAAATTCCATACTTGCTGACGGTTCTTACCTCTGTCAGATACACTCACAGAGAAATTTTCAACTTTTATACTATGAGGTAAGTCTGGCGGTTCATGGGCTTTAAATCTATTAGGGGCGCAAATGAAGATTCGATCAACTAATCAATAAAGTGATTATAACTAAAAAGGAAGAAGTTCATTTTTATTTATTGTTTACATTCAATAATTACAAATTAAATCTACTCTCTGACGTATAGCTAAAAAATTAAGAACCTCTTGAAAAATACTAATGATGCATGATTTAGTGTAATGAACTTCCTTCTAAACATTTCTATAGCGTTATGATTAGTGAAAAGGATTAGAGAAAAATTCTATTGAAGAAATTTATATGAAAATGTTTGTGATTAGTATTTATAACGCATTAGAAGATAATTTTGATTAATCTACACTTGTGAGCTTAATTTAAACGATCGAACTTCTGTCACGTCACTTTAACAGATTGTTATCATAAAATATTCGTATATTAAAGTCCTTTTAATTCATATAATATATCATGAGCTGTCTAAACTGAATTCGTTGATATAAATTTATCTTCTTTTTTTTTTTAACTTCACGCTGTAACCCGCATATAGCAGGGTAGGCAGAGGGAACCAGAGAACCTTAAGAGACTCCGTTCCCTCTCAACAATTCCATTCCCCACTTTCCGCCGAATTGAGGCATTGCGTGTTGAGTGGCGGAACTCAACGCCGCGCTTTGCCTTGTTACCAAACCAAAGAAATGAAAATACTAAATTTTACATTTCCTGGAGTGGGAATCGAACCCACAACCTCTCACGTCACGCTTACAGTCGCACGCTTGTGCCTCTGAGCCACGACAGGCGTTAATTTATCTTTAAAATCCGAAATACGAAAATTGCAATATATGTAATAATATTTGTTTGTAGGAATTTAAATATCGTGCGATTTGCTCTTTATATAATGTATGCACATGTACCGTATTTAAGTTAAATAAGTTTATCGTAAAAAATATGAATTGAACGAAAATTGAGACGACTTTACTTACACGTAAAAGAGAAAGTTCTCTTGGAAATAATTTACTTTTTGTAATGATTTCGCGACATCACACGAGGGTAAACTGTTAACATCATAATAGCTTGTAGGCGATTTTACCATACTTTCAATCGTTTTGTAATACTTTACACAACATAAATATAATATAATATCTACGAGAATGATTTATATATTTTTTATCCGAAATAATATTTTCATTTTAACACCAAATAGCTCCAATTATTTTTGAACTTTTATTGTTGTTAAACTTTAATTACGATTACGTATTTATTTATTTACATATATATCTACTATAAAGTTTTTTTATATAATTTAGTAGATACATGAAATGTGATTAAAATTATTTTTTTTTCGTAAAATACATGTTATCTTAATTGTATATGCATTAAATTTTAAACACAATCTCTTTGTATTCAACATCAATTTAAATGAAATAATATGTTGTTGTTGTTGCACTAGATGTTTCTGACCTTTGATTTTTATATGTCAAAGTAAACCGCCCATTTCTTAAGCAATTTCATATAGTTTAGTTAGTCTTTTATAGTTCTACTTTAGGTCTGCAACTGTTAAAAACCAGTTATATACATACTTTGTTACACCAGTCAAATAGTTATATGAGAAGAATGCTTTAATTAATTCCATCCAGTACTTCCAGAGGTGTACAGAAAGCGACACATCGGCAAACCGATAAAAAGATTAAAAAATCATAGATCCTGCCTAGCAGGGTAGTTAGAGAGAACCTAGTGTCAAGATACTCCATTCAACGCTTTTCATTTGTATTTGAGGCATCACGTATTATATACCGGAAATCAACGCCGCGCTTTATCTTACCAGAACGGAGAACTAAAAAATATTTAAATAATATATTATTAATAATAATTTCCCCGATTGGGATTCGAACCCACAACCAACCGCTTTAAAACTCAGATGGTGTCCCACCGCGCTAAAATCATAATAATATAATTTGTTTTTTGTAAATATCATAGATACTTTTCTCCTGGAAATCTCACCGATTAACTTTTAACAAAAAGAATTAAAAAAAATTGCAGATTTTTAGGACGTATCGACAGATTTGGCAGTGTAAATCCCAAGGTGATGAGCGCAATATTGAACGTATCTATGTTGTACACGTAACCTTGCACTGCATTTGTACTGGATGAGTGTGATGAATATAAACATCGTCCGAACAATTTACTATATGTCTCATACCATATGTTTTGTTAGACGTTTATAATAAAAGTTTACTCGAATGTGGTTAGAATAATATGAGAATACTTTATAAATTTAACATACATACATAGCTTCACGCTGTATCCCGCATAAAGCAGGGTATGCAGAGGGAACCTAGTGTTTAGACACTCCGTTCCTCACTTTCCACCAAATTGAGGCATTGCGTGCTGAGTGGCGGAATTCAACGCCGCGCTTTGCCTTATTACCAAACCCAAAAAAATGAATAAAATCATTTCCTGGAGTGGGAATCGAACCCACAACCTGTCGCGCTTACAGTCGCACGTTTGTGCTTATGCGCTACGATAAAATCAAAAGTTCGAAATCGTTGCAAAAGTAGAGAAAGAAATAGACTTTTTTAAAGATATCATAAGAAAATAAATAAGATCATATTTCTAAAATACAGAAAAACAGAGGTTACAATAATTATAAAATAAAACATTTTATTTGTACTGCTTAATTTTATTCACAGTTTAGTTGCTGTATAAATAATTAAAATACATTTGAGGATATCACAGCGCATGGTTTCTTGAGGTACTGGTTATCAGATGTCACCAGCTTAATAGTAGCGATCATTGTATGAGCCTTGGTTTCTGAAAATTTAATATATTTTTAAAAATAAGTATAGTATTGTGCAACTGCGCTATTATAAGCGTAACATTTAAATATTAAAATATTTGACGCCTTCATAGCGCTATTATGGCAAGCAGTAGGATAATGGCTGTTGGATTAATCTGGGGAGTGCTTAATTTCTTTTACTAAATCAGTAACAATTCAAGAAATATGATTCACTGTCTGTTTAAAGGTTTTTAATATATGACACTTACGATGGGTGCTGTCTATTGTACTCTAATGAGCGAAGGATAGCTTCTGGGATAGGAGGGGGAGTGGGGATGTGGGAGCCCGTAGGATGGAAGCCATTCTCATCGGCAGTATATGCCAGTGATATCTGTTGACCATCAGGCGCTGTGTAGGAGAACCCTCCCTCTGCAGTTACAGCGGGACCTTCCGGACCAGATGCCCGGGGAGCACCGCTCTCGTGCGCAGATATACCATTTGGTGTATTGTAGCTGTAACATGTTACCAATATTTGTAATTAATCTTTACTGAAAAAAATACATTTGATAGGTATGTAAGTTAAAACCAATTGATAGATGTTGAACTTAAATGAGTTTTTGATATTCAGTTCTTAATTTAACTTTAAGTAAACATTACGTTGCGTTGCGCCGAAAAAGATAAAATAATAAATGAATTATGAAATATTATTAGACTTCTAAAGCTATCATTTTTAAGAAAAAAAAGTTTATTTTTAATGAAATAAATATCATTTTTATCACGTAAAGAAATTAGAAATTTTTGAAGTAATTCAAATTTATTAGTACATATCAATCTAATCAATCGCCTTTGCTAATCTATAACCAGAAGACTTGCGACATCATTTAATATATATTAGATTAGTAGAGTATAAACAGCAATTTCTTATATCACCTAAAGCGATACGTTCCATCGCCGTTGTTGACATTTTCGAAATGGAAAGGTGCGTTATTGCCTCCACCATATCCTTGTATCAAGTGATCCAATCTAGCGCCACACACCACGGCTGCCATGGACATAAGGATCATCTGAAATATCCAAGTGTGTAATATAATAGAATAGAAAATAATAACAAATTACAACATGTATAATATTCTTATTTGATGAAACGAAAAAATCACATCAACCTTAAATGAATTACTATTAAATATTAACATTAACTCTACATGAAAAATATTTTAAAGACAGAGGACTTTTTCTTAACTTTTATATTAAATTATTCAATGACTTATAGTTTGAATCCGCTATTTCATACAATATTCAATATTCAATACTTACCAATTTCGACATAATGCTATAATGGAGTAGGCCCGATAGTCGATTATACTTTGAACTCTGGCGATGGAATACTGTCTTCAGGGATGTTCACGTTTTATATCTGTTGAACATGCCCTTTCGGCAGGTTGCCTCACCTTGTGTGCATTGTTGAACTGCTTAGGAATGCCGTGGCCAAAACTTTAGCGTTTTATGACGTACTTCATAATTTAATTCTTTTATTTTCAAGGTCAGTACTTAAAAATATGGTATATTGCACTAAAATAATAAATATATAGTATGTACCAATAATGTTATAGGTTATTCGAAAAGTTCATGCCGATTTTCGGTAGGTAGCGTGAAAGACCTGACCACATCGCATTTATTATAACAGATGACAGGTGTACACTCTACATATTCTAAAAGAGGTAATTTTAGTCATATTTGGTTATTATTTATTATTTTTTATTAATTTAGTACGCCTTAGCCTATGGGGATGTAATTATTGGAGTACGGTTGGGATGTGTTATTCTATACAAAATACAATACAAAATAATTTACTAGAAAATCCCCTTCATGGAAAAACCCATTTGGGTTATTATTTTGCCGAAAATCCTGAGAGTTTCTGGAAGAGCGGAATTTTCAATCTACGTTAAAGATTGAGAAAGACTGTAAAACAGAATTATACCTATATAATTTAATAAATGTATAGCAATATTTGGATGAGCTACGTTTTAGTTTTCCTAAAAAATCTACGATCTTTCCGCTTAGAGACCAAAAGTAATAGCAATGTGACTAATTAACTGACCTTTTTAAAAAATACTGCAATTGGTTCAATTAAGAAAACCACTGGCAAATATCTATATTCATAGTATACAGTAATTAAAATTTGGTTGATCAAAAATGTAAAGGATCCTTAATGAAATCGTCAAAATTATACTATAAATTTTACAAAATCCTTTTTTGAACTTATATATTGCTTTAAAATGTTAAACTATTTAGTATATTAGTTACGTTTTAGTAAGTCACTTATAAGTAACAACAGTCT
Organism: Philaethria dido; assembly: GCA_033558755.1. Lineage (NCBI taxonomy): Eukaryota > Metazoa > Arthropoda > Insecta > Lepidoptera > Nymphalidae > Philaethria > Philaethria dido. The sequence continues at coordinate 7,821 of JAKGSA010002100.1, forward strand.
GCATTCTTCTGTAATCATTAAGAAAGCTTTAAGTATCGCAATGTATCTATCAGAAATCTTTTAATACTTCAATTGCTTCTTCTAAGCTTCCTGCATCTAACTGTAATATTTTAACCTTGTAGATATCTGAAAAATAATAGAAATCAATATAAATCAAAAGCAAAATCCGAATTCCTAAATTAGGCTGGTAATTATAGTGCCTATGTAGTTCCTGCTATGGTTCAATTTCGGAAACAATCTGAAAAGCCTACTAAGATGACCGTTAATAAAAACCAAACGAAAACAGAAGCTGACTTTTATGCTTAGTGAATTTGCTTTTAAAAGAATGTGAATAATTACGCTTTTGAATTAAAATCTATATAAAATATTAAAATAGTCATTGTTTCTCATGGAACTGTGCATTTTTTAATGCAAGAATTGATCTCAGCACCTGTGAAAATTTATATATTTTCATTTTACGTTTATCAACGCTATGTAATCAAGAACGGCAGAAAGACATTTATTTTGGTAATCTGTAACTGAGTGTAGCCATTTTATTTAAAAAATAATTATTAAGTAGAATGTAACAAGCTCTGATATAGGCGATGCGAAGCAGTCCAATTTCCGAAACTCCTGCCTATTTCTTGTCAATTTAAAAAAGTTATCGCTGTCTCTTGTAAAGTGTTGTCTTATAAACTGCCCTTTATAAAAATTTTGAACACTATATACTGTGTGTACATTGCCTAATATCATGCAAGCCAAATCATTTACACATAAAAAAATCGCATGGTAAAACTAGAACATGTGTAACCTTCGATAACGTCACACAATAAATGGTTATCATGCTTATTAGAATAATGCTCAGAAAAAATTTGGTTAATAAACTCCAAAGGTATGAAATTTAACAAACAAAGTTTATATTGGGAAGTATTAAGGAAGAAGAGGACACAAAGCTTATATTTTTGTAATAATACTTTTTTTAAATTTTATTTTTATTCGACTTTTTCACGACATACTCGGTTTTAATAAATACCCCGTCCTGAGACCCCTAGGAAAAAAGGTACCTATTAGTAATTATTATTATCCCTTACCCCGTTATATTGAATTAATAAGTTTATAAGTATTTTAATTAATAAACTTTCCCCGTTTTTTCCACATTTTTCATTATTTCTTCGCTCCTAATAGTTGCAGCCTAAAGCCGATAAAAGAATTTTCCAATTCGAACCAGTAGTTCCTGAGATTAGCGCGTTCAAACAAACAAACAAACAAACTCTTCAGCTTTATATATTAGTATAGATTTAGTTAATAAGTAAAGCTATGTTATTAAAAAGTTTATAAATGAATTGTATCGGTTGTGGGCTATATTCCTGTCGTCAAGAAGAGTGTTGACCTGATGATTTTTATTTATTTATATTTATAATAAACACAGTAAATTAATAAAGTAATATTATATTACTATCACATGTTCGACTTTTGTTTGTACTTTTATACAAAATGCTAAACACGTTGCTAAGACAACGTAAATTTTATGCATCTACGGGTTACAGTTAAACCAATCACATAAGTCTGAATTGGATACCTGTCATTGTCAGTGACATCTGGTAGAAGTGTTGTCGTTAGTCGTACGTTTACAGGACACTACTCAGTCATAGTTGTAGTAACAGAACTAAAGTGTACGAGTACACATTTTGTAATAACTATTATGTTAAACTGCGCTTAACAAACGGTGAGGGGTTAATTAAAACATTTTTTATACATTATTTTTTGCATATACTAAATACTAGACGTGTCGCAGAGGCACAAGAGGTCGTGGGTTCGATTCCCACTCCAGGAGATGATTTTCATTTTCTAAAAATACTAGTAGGCAAATCCACGAGGGGATATGTTTATTTTTAAATTATTTGTTCATTTTTCTCTTCTGGTAAGGTAAGGTGATCCGTTGGATTGTGCCAGTCAACACACAATTTCTGCATTTTGGGCGGAAAGTGGAGAAGAGAGTGTCTTGTAACTGTCCCCTTGATGAAAAACGTAAAGTTATTTTTTGCCATGTAGTATTTTAGTTTAATAAAGAAAAAAGACACGAGAAAACGTCTCTAACAGGAATTATAAGTTTTTTGTTTAACTAGCGATCGTTCTCAAGTTTCCGATCTAAGACATTGCGAATTAGAGGCGAAGAATAACGTCGCATTTGTCTAATAAGGCTGAATAAATGACATTTTTTTAATATACACCTTCTTTTGAACAGGAATCAAACAAAAAACCTTCATTTATTGTCAATATTTGATTACGTCACCATGATGCAGTTACTAGTAGGTAAAAATAAATTGCATGAAACCATTGCATTAATTTGAAAAACAACATAAATAACATTTATTGGGTATTTACATACAAGTAATAAGTAAATACCCGACTACATATATTTCGGTGCTAATATGAGTGAAATTAAAATGTGCCATATTTCATTCAATAATATTTATTCACATGCCTTTTTAAATATGTATAATACATTGTAAGCCTTAAATAAATTAATGAGTGCTCGTCTGCTCCGTGGTATCACAGTCCTAGAACTCTTGGAGTATCTACTCCTATTATCCTATTCTTACATTAAAACAATATTCATAATAATGAGATGAGAAACGCATGAATCTTACAATAAGCGATTATCTAGTTATAGCTAGGAAAGCATGTAGTAATGCAAAAAATACAACAAAGCCTCGTTAATTTCCATAAGTCAGTGTACTGGACTAAGTTACGACACTGATTCGTATAAAATACTTCGTTTATGAGTCCCATTGAAATAACTCTAGATATTAAGTAATTATTTAAAATGATTTGTATGATATTAAGTAAATAATAAAAGAATGTATATAAAAAAAAGTTAAGCATTAAAGAAATATAAAAATCTTATTATATTAATTCCGTATCCGGTATTTAGAATATTAGGTCTACAATACAATTAAGCTGAGACAATAAACGTGCTTCGATTCAGTGACGCCTCTTAGCTACTTCATTAAATGAGATCAGTAATGGTATCCCCCCGCGCCGCCACCTCCAGACCCGGCGCCGCCGAAGCCGCTTCCGCCAGACCCAAATCCACTGCCACCGGAACCTCCGAAATTGCTGCCACCTGATCCGCCGTTATATGCCCCCTCACTGCAAAAAAATATTTTTAGCTTTAGTTTTGACTTATTTTTGTCTATTTTTATTTTCCGATCAGTGCCTTTACGCTATATCTCTGGCTATGTAGATAGAGATAAAGCGTAAAGGCAAGTGAAAGTAGCGCCAAGCTCTACGGTCTCTGCATAATTCTTTTACCTCGTCCAAAGTAACCAAACTCGGACCTCCCGGTGGGCATGTATGAACACATATATGCCCTCCGGGGTTTCCTCATGCTTTTTATTTGTCCTTTCCCCAGTACCAACGACATTGTGTTCTCGAGAATCAACCAGAGTCTCGGGGAAAATATACCCTTCCTTAGAAAACCCTATTATTACTAATAGTCAATAAAATAAGATTTTACTGGCTTCCTATTACCACCGCCGCCCTATCTTAAATTGAACTCTACCGCTACCACTCTGATTCCAACCCCTGACTATTGCATGCGGAAATAACTGCTTATTGACTACGTGTCAACTTGGAAACCACATGAGAGTTAGTGGGTCAAGAGCAAAAGATTTTCAATTAATACTTTTGTATAACCAAGAAAAGTAAACGGGAGCACCACGAGTTATAATAGTTGTGAAAAGTTTTATTTCATTTTACTTCATGCTCGTAAAGTTGGGAATATTATTATTTAAGTTTTAGCAAAATATGCTAAAGTTGGTTTTTGAAATACAAAATAATACAATTCTATACTTATCATAGGAACTATATTAGTTTATATTTAAGCGGACCATAACTTTGTACGCCTAGACTATAAAACGTGAATGACCGTCTTTTTCGTTCCCATATGAATTGCTTCTTCAAATATTCACCTAGACCCTCTTCTTAATATTTATACACATATGTTGCGTATTAAATACATACAACATACGCCTAAATTATAATATTTATTTCAATAAAAAAATGGTACATTGTCAAATGTTATTTAAACAAGAAACTCTTATAACATATATATATTAAGGTACTCACGATGAAGGATTACGTCTGTTAAATTCGATCGATTGCAAAATAGCTTCTGGGATAGGAGGAGGAGTGGGAAGATGGGAGCCAACGGGATGGAAGCCGTTTTCATCGGCGGTATAGGTTAAGGATATTTGTTGGCCATCGGGAGCGCGGTAGGAGAACGCGCCTTCTGCTGTTACAGCTGGTCCTTCGGGGCCGGGGGCACGGGGAGCACCACTTTCCTGTGCCGATATGCCATTACCGGTTTCGTAGCTATATAAAATAAAATAATACTTAAACTTGATTTTAATTTTCTTTTGCTGATATGGGATTTTTTAGAGCGTCTAGTTAATCTTTTTAAAACATTTAAATCCAATTATTTTTTTGTAATTTCCGAACTTTACCCTGAACATACACAGAATCCAACATCACTTATTGTTACAGCTGCATTTTTTATATTTATATCATAATTAAGTATTTTATATATTTAAATAATGGTAAGTTGCATATATGCAATATTACCGTAAAGAAGCGGTAGACCTCACACTATAACTTTCTCTAAGTTGGCAAGTATTAGGTACCTAGACTTCCTTAAAGATTAATTGCTGTTTTGAAACAAGAACTAATTTTACCTGAAATTGGGTGACTATTATTTAATCACCTACGAAATAATGCAATCTAACCGCAAGCTTTTGAAGTCTCTGTGTGTGACATTTATTATAGAACACACGTAAAGTGCGCCATTAATATATAATATGTCTCTACTATTTAATGACAAATAGATTTACTATTACATGATCTCGGCATTTGGATGTATTAGTTCTAGCATTCATTTTGCAGTTCATGCAAATGAAAACTAAATCTGCCATACATACTGGTATCGGTTCTAATGTATATATTTTTTCATTTTGTGATTTTTTGACTCTCAAAAACCTGTTATCAAGGTATACTATTAAAGATGGCAAAGAAGGAAAAGTGATAGATAAAAAATCACTCATTGTGTTATGTCTAAAAATAAAAAAATCACATGCTTAGTTACCATTATCTTTAAAAATATTGAAGAATGAAATTAATGGAATGACTCCTATTATTCCCCCACGTCGATATATACAGATATAAAAGTTATTATAGCATTATTGTAGTTAAGTAATATTTGATTCGAAATATTTGTAAAATATACACAGATTAACTAAATCTAAAATATATTTACAAATTAAAAAAAAAATATAATAAAAAAAACCATTTGAAAAGATACTTTAGATAGCTCAAAGTGAAGTAAAGTTTAATTGGGTCAGTTAAATGCTTGAAGCGTGATCGTCTAACAAGCAGAGAGACAATCCCCAACATTTGACTTTCAAATGTTTGAACTACAACTGCACAATGGCCTATTGTGATCATTCAACTGATGCAAAAATTAATATCTTGTTAAGCCCATGCAATTGTTTGATAATACGATAAAAAGCTTCCGAGTCGATTAGTACTTACCTTGATATTGTCTTTATAATGAATTTTACACAATCGTAGGATATTTTTGTAACATAAAGAAGTAGAAGTAATCGACAATACCTGAATTTATAAGTGCCGTCGCCGTTGTTTTCGTTCTCATATCGGAGAATGGGTATATTTGGTCCGCCGGATCCACCTCCGAAACCGCTTCCTCCACCAAAGCCGCTTCCGCCGCCAAAAGGTCCTCCGCCAAGTCCTCCGTTGCCGCCTCCGCCTCCAGCTCCTGCCAATCCTCCCAGTCCTGCGTTACCTCCGCCTCCAGGCCTCGGAGGCAGGTACTGAGGTTCCAGACGTCCACATGACCCTAAGGCCAATAACGCTGCCACCAAAGTAATCTACCAATGCATAATAATTTAATTAATTATTGCCATGATTGATGACACTTACAGTATTAACGCGTGGAATAAAATTATGACTGTTGTTTAGAATATATAAAATAAACTAAATTTTCATAAAGCACTTTGAAGTCATGAACAAAGGCAAATTTCAAACTCCTTCGTTTCAACTTATTATACCTTCAAGTAAACTTTAGTGGCAGTTTAAGTCGTGATACTCCATAATGAGGTAAGGAGATTAGAAGTTTATATCTAACTACCACCACTTATTAAATACATTATGAATAAATGATCTTCCTTATTATATAATAAAAACTTACAGGAAATTGTTGGAGTTTAACTTATAATAGCATATCATGGGGTTATATATTATACATATAGATTACTTCAGTTTCACAACAATTTTTCAGCATAATATTAGCTTTTAAATAGCTGTATGCATTAATATATTTTTTCCATGACACATTTTATTAAAATACAAAAATAAAATGAAAAATTCTTTTTTTCTATTTTAAAAGTAAGTATAGTCCTCCATTACTGAAATTTGTTTTTTATCCACTTACCTTTATTTTATACATATTATTATACCCAATATGTTTTGTACAGGCAGGCACTCTTCGTTCACTTGTTTGTGGAATACTGTTTGCGAAGATGTGCCTCGTTTTATATTGCTCCGATTTGCCCTTTCGCGGTTGCTTCACCTTGTGCGTGCTATCGGTGAATCCGAGTTTTAGTCTTCACCTTAGGACTATCTAGACTATAACATGCGGATTTCCTAAATATTTTTTTTCTGGTATTGTTATCACAAAATAATATTTATTATTTGGTAAAATAAATCTCATATTTATTTAAAATAATCTGTCATATTTTAAGTATATTCTATCGATATCTATGTAATGTAGTAACATTTCACTCGATGATCAATTGGAATAATTTAATTAGTTTATAACATAGCGTCGGTACTGAAATGCAGTTAGCATTCTCGTGCCATTCCACGAGGGTACGATCTCCATAATAATTATCTATATGTCAATTAGATCTATAAGTTCATTGTAATTGTTCATATAGAGTACACAAGTAATTAGTATAATTTTTCGTATCTCTTACAAGTCTTACAAGTCTTTCGCATTGTTGCATGTTGTTTTGCATGCATGCATGTTTTTTTGAATAAGTTAAGACTTATTTTTATTTAAACTGACGAAAGAAACGAAATCATTTTAAACGTACACCATAACTTAGAGTTAAACCCACCGCTCTAGCAAACATGCAAACAGTTTCCTACTAGATTGCGATGACGTTTCGGTATTTCTTCTATATTATATTATTGTTTAAACTTCATAGAATGTAGGTATGTAGGTATATGTATCTATATACTTAATAATAATTGTTTCAGAAAAGCTACAAAAGTAACAAGAGGAATATTGTTTTAATCATAATATACTCAAAAATGTTGTCCAAGTAAAATAAATCAACATAAATATGACATTTCTTGTATTATTTCAAATATTTGGGTAGTCGAGTTTATAACTTTTTCAATAAGCCGCCAAATATCCTGAAGTTAGTATCTTGTTTTAAGTTATAATTATTGTAGCAATTGGTAATATTTTTATTACAGAGTTTTTTTATGTATTTTTTTCGATGAAGAAATATTTATTTAAAAATATATATTTTATTATATTTATGTTATTTTTTTATATATAAGTAATGTTTAATAATGTGCCTAATTGTCATGTATGCTTTCGTTAAGACAAAGCAAGCTTCTAGTCGTAGACTGATTAAAATTGTTTATGCTATAGACTTTTTGCACTTATCTTGAATTATTATTTAAAAAAATATACTTTAGTTATTATATAGAAAGTTATAACATAAGTATATAAAGATTATATAATTATATTTCAGTTCTATCGACACGTCAATACCGTCATTCTCCGTCGATTATCAATGGTTGGCTATTTCGTGTTGGGTCAGGTGATAGGTTCTGCCCTCCGATGATCATATTCAGAAAAGGGTGTGTTAATAGTAAATATTACATAACGAATTTATATTAAGCTGCTAGACCAATATACTTAGGAATAAATATGAAAGTAAAATAAAGTTCTTAGCTATATTATAATTTTTTTATTAAAACAAACGAAAAAAAATGTAATTGTTACTAAAACTTAAAACTTTGAACTTTTGTAGTAAGAAATGTCTTGAAGTCCTGCTTGTAATTGTGATGACGTTCTTAATATTTTTTTTTATAAGAAAAGTTAAAGAGGCTGATAAATTGACTTAAAATAACGATTGCATGGAATTCATATTAAAAGGATTTTTAAATGATCTTTTGTGTCGATTTGTACTTATAGTCAATGTTTTCTAAATGAAGCTTTCGTTTTAAACTGAATATTCTGTTTGAAGTAAAGGTAAATGACAATAGAATATCAGATATTGGAACAAATGTCATCGCTGAAGTTCACGTCCGTGACCAAACGGATACTAGCGCACCTCTCTCGTCATCTCGTCGAGAATTGAAATTGATATAGGAAACTGTGTATACTTGGAAATAAAAATAGGTTTATATGTATGGAATTATTATATTAGTGGGTAGATTGTGTTGGTCACAAAAGTACCTATATGATTGTTAATAATTATTCTATAGCTACATATATCAACATATATAACCGTTCTTCATTAATTTAAATTTACAAGTATTTATAATTTAGGAATTTAAAAGATAAGTTTTTTATTAATCTCATTGAATATACATATTTTTTTAAATACTTATGTTATCCATACGGTAATGTTTATATATATTTACGAGTCCTATATAATGAGTAAGACTTAAACAATAATATTCTGAACATTCACTACATTCTTGTAAAGTAAAGAATGGTGAAGGACAGTTAAGTTTAATACGGTTTTATCATTGCCATTTAAAAGTAACTTTAAGCTTATATATAAAACTAAACATTTTTTAATTGTAATAAAATTTCAAATTAAATTAGACGTCAGTGTCTGACTATGAACGATATTGGTAATGGGTTTGTTTCCCACTCGGAAATGAATAATATTTAAATAACTGTCATTTCTATGTTCTGGAAGGATAAAGCGCGGTGTCGAGTTACGCTACTTTACACTCGGTGTCCCGAATTTTGGCAAAAAGCGGCGTTGGAAGCAGACTACTCTGCTATGCGCGATAAAGCAAAATCGAAGCTTTCATGTTAATTGCTTTTAATTTTGTCATGTTGACACTATAAGAACAGTGCCAGTGAAGATTGATTCTTTGAATAAAGTGTTTCATAGCAAATGTATGTACAGCGGTAAAGAAGATTGGAAAGATGGATTTCGTTTCTATTGTAATTGCCTAAATAAATCTTTAGAATATATGTAACATAATTTAACCTTTTAAATGCACCTGACTTTTTCCTTTTCCATTGTTCGATACAATAGCTTTATTAGCCTTTACGTGTTTCGTTGCAAAGCTTTAGTGGAACGCCTATTATAGTTTAATATATAAAAATTTATTGTTATACTGAATGTTAATTTATTATTATATAATTTCACGTTTTTTATATTTTTGACGCCGTCGAGACGCAACATCAAAATGTCTTAGTATAAGTGAAGATATGGAAGTTCAAATTGGATTAGAGGAAGAATGCTACAGCGAGTTTTGCTAATTTACTGGACATATCTTCATATTAGAAAGAAGACAGCTTACTAATATCTCGAAGTGTGGGCAAAAAAATTAAATTAAAAGATATTGTTACACAAAGTAGCTTAGAGTTAAATGTAAAAAAGTAAGACGCATATAACTGAAAGTTAAGCTGTTAAATAAGCAAAATTAAAATAATAACAAAGCCAGGCGCAAAGTAAATGGTTGATATAAGTATCGAACTCGTGTCGATGCTATTCCGTCATGATACTAATATTTCACGAAACACGATCACGCGTAAACTCTCTCACGATGAGCTGAGCTTCGAATGTATAGAACAAGCCCAGGAATTCAATAAGGAAGACCAACACCACTACGTAACATGCGACTACTTGCTAAGTATGCCTTATTTGGTAAACATGAAATATGCTTTATTTTGGTTTATTTCACTCATTTTGTGTTTGCAATAATATAATTTTTAGTTTTGTTATCTTTTTGAATCTTTTAGAATTCTTTATTGTTCTTTTTTTTTGTTTTCATTTTTTTTAACTTAATTGCACTATATTTGAATCCTGTTACATGTCATGCCTACATTCATAGGTTAAATGGAAGAATTTTTTTTTTTTTGTATTTTTAAGTACAATAAAGAATATTCTTATAGTATTTAGATTAAATAAAAACTTTTATTTTCGAATCACAGAAGGAAATTTTCTTGGTAATCTCGTAAATACTCGTGTAGGGTAAATTTGATTGTTTCAAACAGTCCCATTCGTACATAAGGGACATGTTTGTAAAAAAATCAAGACATTCTTTTCGCTCTACACTTGCATGTCCCTAGTGTATTGATAGTAAGCGGAAATAAATTGAACTAGTCCCATAATGGTTATAACAAGGATTTATCAAATCACGACTCACGTCAATATTAATGTTAAAATTTTATCACTTGCAAGACTTCCATTTACCATGGTTCGATATCTATACTATATATTTCTTAAATATGTATTTTCTAAAACTATATATGTAAACATTAGCTATAGCATAATGTGCAAAAATGTTTTGAACTTTTAAATAAAACAAATGTATGTAATTTTAACGCCTGTCGTGGCGCAAAGGCACAAGCGTGCGACTGTAAAGTATAGACAGGTTGTGGGTTCAATTCCACTCCAGGAATGTGAATTTAGTATTTTCAATTCTTGGGTTTTAGTAAGAGTAAAAGCGTGGCGCTGAATTCCACCACTCAACACCTGTGTAAGCTCAATTTGAGAAGGAAGTGGGGGGAACGGGGGCACTAGATTCTCTGATTCCCTCTGCCTACCCGCTATGCAGGATACAGCGTGGATAAAAAAAAATAATTTTGCTATCAAATCTTTCGTCATAGCTCGATAGAATATATGGCAATTAGCTAAAACGCTTGGGTGGATTCAACAGGGTGGCTTCCTGCAAAAAGAAGGGGGGATTTAAATTTTCATATATTTTAATGTCTTTAGGCCTTAATGTGTGAATAACACTTCCAAAATAATGAAGCATGTACCTATACAATATTATAACAATATATTACTATATATATTTATAAATCTGACCAGGCGTTTATAATTTTTACAAATGTAAAGAAAACTATTTTATACACATAAAAAATAAACAGCCATCTTTTCATATAACATGAAATGTTATAGTCCATAAAAACAAGACTATATAAAGTACTAAGAAAACAGACATACATACAATTATTTTTAAAAACGTTTATCATGCAAATTGTATAAGAGCTGAGCCGTCCTTAACTGCTCTTTGTCACCAATTTAATCTAACATTGAAAGATTAAAAATGAAATTTTTCATCAGTGTAGTCTCGACAGCAATGAATAAAATATATGAATTATATGATTTACGTTAGGACCCAAACATTAAAATTTTACTTGAAAAATTACAATACTGCAGAAAAATAAATTACATGTAACATTTGCGAATATCCTTTGAAAGTGAATGATGTCTGAGTATCAAGCCTAATATGTTCTATAATGCTTATTGATATACTTTCAGCTGCTTAAAAGTTGCCTCTTTGTGTGAAAAAAGTTGTCTAAAACACTACAAACACACATAATTTTATAAGCCGCCGAAATTCAACTTATAGTTATAGTCTCATAATGGATGAATTTCTCATAGAAATAGTATAAAATCCCTGAGGTTTAGCATCCTTTGACATTAACATTTTATCCTGAAGTACAATTAAATTAAAATATATCATATTCAAACTGGATATTTTTGTTTGCTTTTAGAAACTACTTCTTTTCTTTAGTATTTTTGCGGAATTCGTCGTTGGCTGCGTAGTCGTAATCAAGGCATTTCAAAAGACGATAGATGTATCGTCGTCACTCATTTTTTAATAATAAAAGGTTGTATGTAGAAGACAGACAAGTCCGCTACCCACACAAAAACTACGAAGAATAATCTACTAAAAATCTCGATCTGTTTATAAATTATAATCCCAATTCATTTTTAGGACTGAGTTCGAAAGGCAGTACTAGTACTACCACTAGAATTTTTTTAATTTTGTTAGATGGATTAGAGATCAATAAAGCAACGATTGATGCGTATTTTAAGGGCCTTAATTCTGCTTGAACCATAGGTCAGTTACTGCCCGCCGTTTATAAAAATTATATTTTGTGATGGATTTGAATGTATCATTAAATACTAGTATAATTTTGTCAATAGAATTTAGACATTTGTATTTTAAATCGAAATAAAATTAAAATAAAAAATACCTGTATGCAGAACTATTAATTGATAAGTTATTTTTTAATATATGCTAGTATTAAGTTCATTTAAGATCATTATTTATGGCGCTTCGAACGTGCCAATTGAGCGTAATCACTTCGACAATGTCGTTGTATATGTAAAACCTGAGATTGATCAGTAAAAGAAAAGCTGAACTATAAAAAAATATTATTTTTTTGTTTATGGATAACGGATGGCTTAAACGAGCAGAAGGACCATCTGATGGCCAAAGTGGTTACCTTCGCCGCGAACATCTACAACACCAGAGATGTTGTAAATGCGTTGCCTACCTAGGCGATGGAGGACAATGTAGTAGTTCTCTATCCCAGACCACCACATTCTGGGGAAAAGGATGGAGGTGGGATAGGAAAAAACCTGGCTGCCATCGAACGGAACACATCATTAGACATTTGCTTGGATTTCGTCTTTGACATGATAGTCATCACTTGAGCCAGTCGGAGGACAAACCTCTTGCACCACCAAATGCTGGGATACCCGCCTCTTGGGACGCTACCCAGCGGCGGAGAGGTGTATTCCCAACCCTGTCTCACTACTTTATATTTAAGATCCGTACTTGTATTAAGATAATGTGCAGTTTCGTCAAGTACATTTTCGAGTTTACCTAATGCGAAGATAGTTAACCGTTTAAATTGTTTAACGTGAACAAACAAAAAATATATTTTGATAATAACTCTATTTCTATGACGTATACACGTACATATACGCACCTTAATCTTAAAAACATAAAACGGTGTAGTTTGAAATCAATGAGCAAAATTACTGCTGATAGTATTTTTGCTTGTCATTCATTAATATTTTAAATAAGATTTTGTATTTTGGCTGCGTTGTAAGCTTTAACAGCCTTCATATTTAAAATTAGTCAACACACAATTTAAGTTTTATTCAATTGGTTTACAGTAAAGTGTTAAATGCATTTCATATTATATATTTCTGTGTTATAACTTTTAAAAAAGATGTTAAAATTCCCTTTTTTAAAAATTAATTCAGCCATTTCACTATATGATATAAATATATTCTTCCAAGGTAACAAACATTTTTATTTTATATTATTTATACATATTTTCTTTCTGTTTTTTTTTAATTGAGTTAAAAATATTGAGAATACAAGCAAGACATACAAAATAAAATAAGAAACTAAATTTATAAAAGAAAATTTAAAAAGTATATAATAATAAATTGTGTGCGTACAGCAAATGTAATGTAACCCTGTCAAATCTGGATGTCAAATGATATGGTATAAATTATTGGTTATTTATTATCGTTACATAAAAATATGTTAATACAAACATGTATAATCAAATTTATTAGAGCTGGTGAGTTTTCAAGGATACGTACAAACCTAGTTGATAGTACATTGATCAATATGCAATTTTAATTATGTTATATATGTGCGATAACCAGAAAATAATAATTATCTATTTCAATTGGGCCTTTACTTTCACAAGTTATTGGAATTTCTAATTATTATCTATCCGGTAAATAAATGACGTGAACCTGAAATTGCTATGTATTAATGGCATCATGTTGTAACAACTATATTAGATCATCCTCTTTAACATTTCTATTTGATATCTTTCTTAATTATGTACCTATATATCATCGGATGAAGTCAATTAATATTAATACTTGATATTGAAAGTCTACTAATATACTTACGCGTATATTTAGATTTTTAATTAAATGTACATACCGAACTCGTTACACCACAATTCTAGTGGTACATGCCTACTTTTTCTCAAAACATGTGTGGTTTCTTGCTTCTTCTCAGTGACAAAAAGCGTTATATTTTTTAATAACAATATTCCCATACATACATACATGGCTTCACGCTGTATCCGCATATAGAAGGAGTAGCTTGGACCTGGTGTGCTCTCCCTCCGTTCCACTTTCCGCCGGAGTACGGCGTGCCAGTGACGGAACGCAACGCCGCGCTGCCTTGTTACCAAACAGGAAATGAAAATTCCATTTCCTGGGTAAATCAAACCAACCTGTTGCGTTTACAAATGCACTTATATGTCTGCCTTACGTACCATTACAATACAATACAATATTCCAGTCACCTATGTTGTGGTTTATACTTTTATAATACCAAAATCTCATCTTTGTAGACTTTAGCAGTGGCATGCTAACTCTCCATCACTATAGTTGACTTTCAGGCTGTGTTCATTTGTTAATGTTGTGTTCAGGAATTTTTGTTGGCTACGTCGTTGTACTCTCAAGGAGAAATAATAGGTAATCTAAAAATATTTTTTATTGTGGCCTTAAGGCAACAACAACATACAACCAACCTTTCAGTCTACATTGTTATTTTCTTTAATATAAGTGTATGTATGTTTTGTACCGAAAATGTTATACAGTATTTTTAGCCGTCAAGTTGATTTTAAACAGTGAGAAGGTCTTGGTGAAATATTAAATTGGTCTCCTGGTTGTAATAAAGAAAAGATTTCTTTTGTACCAGTTAGAGACTTTTAACTCATTGTGTAGTGTAACTAAGTGTCACCACTATAAGAAACATAAGAATATTTTATGTTTGACATTTTTAGTTATTTTCGTATCTGTTAATGTAATGTAGCACATAAATATCATTTTATAGCAAATATTGCGTAACAAGCAATATTTTTTAACAAACAAAAATATAGTTTTAATTAAGTTATTTATATTTGGTAAAGGCAGTACTGACGTTGGGTCCACCACTCCAAGTGAGGAACAGGTGTTTAATAAGAGAATGGAGTGTCTTAACACTGGGTTCTCAGATTCCCTCTGCCTACCCTGCTAATAGGGATACGCGTAGTTAAAAAAAAAGAAAAAGAAAGTTATTTATAAATTGTTTTGGCTAAATTTGCATTTTATACTTTAGGGTTTTCATTTTTAAATAATTTAATATTTTTATACTGTTTACTTTGTATTGTTTTACAATTTTAAATATGAGTCGTTAGATCTTTACAATATGCAATAGGGACCACATCAGAAGCACTAGCTGTCATATAAAAGAATAGAAATCAGAAAAAATTACAGTTCACTCAGTAAAAAAGTGTGATAAGACACCAAAAACACAATTAGTTGAGAACCTCCTTTATTTAAAGTCGGTTAAAAATCTGCCAATCAGTTCAGTTCAGTTCTTAAATTATGGCGCTTCAGATCTATAATACCTACTATACAAGTGATAAAATCGATTATCTAAATAACAAATACGTAATCATAAATTATTATTATTTTTAGGGGAAATGCTTTTCGCACCATTAGATCTTGTTCAGGACATGTATTTCGGGATGCTGGGAGTTGGCTTATTCTCAATTAGCGGTGGTTTAACATTATCAGCAAGAACAAAACCTTCTATTTATCGCCATACAGGAGATCATACCGCGGCACTCATAGTTGGATCTCTAGCTATTCTAAATGCTGTAGTCATGTTCTTCGATCTCAGCCTCGCGTATTTGGATAGTGAACAGTTTGATGATGAAACTAGTGTATAAGGTGTGTTAAATTTAAAACAGCTAAAGTATAAATGCAATGTTTTTTATTGTCAAATTATCTAAGTTTTGTAATTAGTTATCTTTTTTTTTTTTTTTTTATGGATAACTGATGGCAAACGAGCAGAAGGACCACCTGAGTAAGTGGTTACCTTCGCCCATAAACATCTACAACACCAGAGGCGTTGTAGATGCGTTGCCAACCTAGAGGATACAGATGGAAGGGGAGGACAATGTAGTAGTCCGCTATCGGAACCACTACATTTTGGGGAAAGGATGGGTGGGATAGGGGAAAACCTGGCTCACATGCCATCGAACCGGAACACATCATAAGATATTTGGCGGTTCGTCTTTGACATGATAGTGGTCGCGAGCCAGACGGAGGACGAACCTCCTACCACCAAGCAAATAGCAATTATATCTATATAATTATATTTTTAAAAACTAAAAAACAATACACATATACGTTTGTTTTTAATTTTAAATACAACACTGTCTAAAGTAGGAATAATCCTACAGCATTATAAAGTGCTGTAGAAATTCTTTATTTTTTTTTATCCCGCACATAGCAGGGTAGATAGAGCGAACCAGATAACCTAGTATTAAGACGTTCCGTTCTCTTTTAACATTTCCGATTCCCACTTTCCACCGAATTGACGCAGTGCTGAGTGGCGGAACTCAACTTACTTTGCCCTGTTACCAGAGCGATGATTTAAAAATACTTAATTTTGTTTGATCATTTCATTTCCTGGAGTGGGAAAAGAACCCTTAACCTGTCGCATATACAGTCACACACTTGCGCCTCTACGCTGGGACAGGCCTCAGAAAAAATCAATCAAAATCAAAATATTCTTTATTCAAATAGGCTGTTACAAGCACTTTTGAATTGTCAATTTACAAAAGATGTTAGGAGTGTCAGTCCTAACGGAAGCTACCACCGGCTCGGAAGGCAGTTCTGCTGAGAAGAGCCGGCAAGAAACTCAACAGTTGCTCTTTTCAAATAAATTTTTATAATAAATTTACAGCAACGTTAACATCAGTATAGTATTCTTGGACAGAATAATATACTTTCCTTAAATGTAGAAATTATACTCTGTTACAAGATTAAATATAAAAATATAAATATTTATATTTTTGTGCACAATTAAGTGTAGCATCTTATTAACATTGAAAGAACTGGTTATTAACATTGATTCGAACGTCCTAAGAAAGTATTGTCCATTTACAAGGTGAGACGGTTTCGGCGGCGGCGGACGCGTACGTTGACGCGTGGTGGTCAGCGGCCGGCGCTGCATTGTTTGGTGCATGCGGTGCTTTTACTTTAAACTCTTGGCGAGATATACCCGACTGTCCTCGCAAAGATTACGCACATGCAAATGCTGTGTGTGCTCTCGCTGCTGCTGCTATATTTTTAATAGATTCTCTATTGGCCCTTTGTTCTGTGCCCAAGGATGAAGAAAGTGTGCGATCTAAGTCTACTAAACGATGCAGTCCTTAAATTTATATTCTAAATATACCTACCTTGTTTTTGGAAATAAACATTGTAT
>JAKGSA010002101.1:0-25179 GCA_033558755.1 Philaethria dido
TTTATATATTGAAATAAAACATAACTTTTTTCTTTTTAGGTTCACGGTGTATCCCGTATATGGCCGGGTAGGCAGAGGGAACCTGAGAACCTAATGTTAAAACATAATTGACTTATTTTAAAATTATATTGAGCGTTGAGTCCCGCCACCCAGCACGCAAATGCCTCAAATCGGCGGAAAGTGGGGAACGTAAATGTTTAAAGAGAACGGAGTGTCTTGACACTAGTTTCTCTGCGCTCTGCCTACTCTATGTGCGGCATACAGTGTGAAGGTAGAAATATATATATATTTAATTTATAGCAAACATCACCAATCACCTTACTCGAGCTGAGTGATTCGCAGCTCTTATTGGTCAACTTAAGCAAACTTCGAACGCTATCTCCTTCTAGACAATTAGAGCTACAGCCACGGAAGTTAGTATTGATTTATAAAAGTTGGCTTAAACTGCAATGTGAATGATTCTTATCTTTAGAGAAGTTTCCTAACTAATGTGCTCAAGTCAGACAACAGAATACGAACCTTAATACAAGATTGTCATAGGAATTCGCAAAATAGCTAAAATTTTTCTTTACTTACATAAAACAAAGCGCGGCGTTGAGTTCCGCCACCTAATACACATTTTTTAGAAATCAGGCGAAAAGCGGTGAATAGTGTCTCGACAATAGGTTCTCTCTGTATATCCCAGTAGTTTAATTTGATGGTAGGAGGTTTGTCCTCCGACTGGCACGCGACCACTATCATGTCAAAGACGAACCGCCAAATATCTTATGATGTGTTCTGGTTCGATGACATGTAAGCCAGGTATTTTTTAGTAGTTTAGCGGACTACTACATTGTCCTCCCCTTCCATCTGTATCCTCTAGGTCGGCAACGCGTCTACAACATCTCTGGTGTTGTAGATGTCCATGGGCGAAAGTAACCACTTACCATCAGGTGATCCTTCTGCTCGTTTGCCATCCGTTATCCAAAAAAAATATATATTTAAATTATTTTTATTTCCGTCCTCTAGTAAAACAAATTGCTGCGGAAATTTATTAAAACAAAAAACGTGAAACTGTAAAAAATATTAAATATAGTCGCACATTGCTTACGTTTTATTTATTTCAAATGAACTGTATATAGCTATCAAACTTTCATGACAAAACGCTGCGTCGTTCAACTCCGTTGCTTGCACGGTTACGACATAGCCACGCGACTATGTTTTTCTTGGCCCAATTAAGCCGGTGTTGACCTACATCCGCGGTCCCGGACGTTGTGAGCCACGCGCGGTGTCACGTTTACACAACCGTGACGTTTATAACTACGGTACGGTGAAGGCTTTTTTACGATTCTCTATATATAATAGGTTAGGTTTTATAGTCTGAGTAAACGCAGTGTTGAGTTCCGCCATTTAACACACATTGTCTCTAAAAGAAATGGAAAGTGGAGAACGAAGTATTTCAATAGTCTTACTAACTACTAGCCACGTGAGGCCATGGTAACAATTGAAACATAATGCCCCGAGTGGGAATCAAATGCATAACAATCGAGTATGCAGACAACACTGTGCTACGGTGGCGTCACTTATTTTCGTACTAGGCGTAAATAAGCTGATAAAACAAAAATGTGTAGTTTTCAGGACAGCAAACTTAAGTTTTCAAAATCAAAATATTTTTTATTCAAGTGCTACAAGCACTTTCAAATCGTCAATTTACGAAGGTGTCAGTCGTATCAGTCCTAACGGAAGCTACCACCGGCTCGGAAGGCAGTTCTGAGAAGAGCCGGCAATAAACTCAACAGTTGCTCTTTTCAAATAAAATTTTTACAATAAATATACAACTATGATGAGCCTCCCGACTCCCGACTCCCGGGTGAGCGTCAACAGCATTTAATTCCACACATTGACATCATTATAGTATTCTTGGACAGAATAATATACTTTTTTCAATAATATGTTCTTAATCTTAACTTTAAATTATTGAAGTGGCAGATCTGTAATTATTTCTGGAATTTTATTATACATGCGTATACCTTGTGACAAAAAAGATTTATTATTTTTTTTTAATGCGAAAACTAGGTTTTAATTGTAAATTCTGCTTTCACATAATCTAAGTACTTTTTACATGTTCTACAAGTTTAATTATATTTTTTATAATATACTAATATATACCATATATTTAAAAAAGTATAATATTTAAAAAAGGATATATGCAAGTCAATATAACGCCTGTCGTGGCGCAGAGGCACAAGCGTGCGACTGTGAACGCGACAGGTTGTGAGTTCGATTCCCACTCCAGGAAATGTAAAATTTAGTATTTTCATTTCTTGGGTTTGGTAACAAGCCAAAACGCGGCGTTGAGTTTCGCCACTCAACACGCATTGCCTCAATTTGGCGGAAAGTGTTGAACGGAAATGTTGAAAGAGAATGGAGTGTCTTAACATTAGGTTCTCTGGTTCCCTCTGCCTACCCCGCTATATGCGGTATCCCGCATATACCTGTATCCAGCGTGAAGTTAAATAAAAAAGATATATGCACGTCGACTCACCAACCTATTCATGCCTGATACGGATACATTGAGTTTGAAATGAGCTAGTTCATTATAATAATAGACCAATTAAATCATTTGAATACACATCCCTATCATAACACTCCCCTCAATATGGTGCTTCATAAATTATGCAAAGACTCAATAAGGTATGATTAACTAAATATTATGTTACTTAATATATACGGCTATTTCCGTAGCAGGCGTCAATAAGTTGATAAATAAAAATTCAAAATTCTTAATTAATACGCCTGTCGTGGCGCGACAGTTGTGGGTTCGATTCCCACTCCAGGAAATGGATTTTTTAATTTCCTGGATTTGGTAACAGGGCAAAGCGCGCGTTGAGTTCCGCCACTCAGCACGCAATGCCTCAAACCAGCGGAAAGTGGGGAACGGAGCGTCTTAACACTAGGTTCCCTCTGTCTACTCCGCTATATGCGGGATACAGCGTGAAGCTATGTATGTATGTATGTATGTATGTAACAGGGTAGTAAAAGGAAACTTCAAAACACTGTTCTCCTTCCGCTCCTCACCACACACTACTTATGTTATATGTGATTTTAAAAACCTACTCCATCCGATTATCATGAAAGTTTATACACATATCCTTAGAAGTATTGATAAGTCATAGGATATCTTATATTAAAAAAAATATTTTGAAAGACATGATTATTAGTCAAAAAATTTGAACGTTGGCTATTGCAACATTTCAGTGGGGAGGGGTGAAAATTTTAGGGAAGCCAATAAATTAAGGGAAGCCGATGTATATTTAGGGAAGCTGATATAATATATTTAGGGAGCCGGTAATTTTTAGGGAAGCCGGTACATATATTTAGTGAAGCCGGTAATTTTTAGGGAAGCCGATATATTTAGGGAAACCATTGTAGAATACCAAGGTATTTAGTAATTTCACTATCGAATTTTGACGATGACCTTTTTTTAGGTCTATTAGATGTCAAAGCTTGTTTTTTTGCAATTTTATGCCCAATATTTTCCTGGCGACCTTTTTTTTTAGCTCTCACACCTTGTTTGACTATATGTTTTCGAGCTCCACATTTTACTGGCGAGCTTTTTTTTTATGTCTCATACTTATACTTTGAAAAGTTAGACAAACCGGTGGGAATCGAATTGTATGGACGCCTCGCCATGTTACCTACCATGCGAGCGAAACCGAGGGTAACAGCTAGTACTGTACATTGTTATCGTTTCAAAAATAATCAATATATAACAGCGATATGTAAATGCATTTGCTTTAACAAACACATAACGTTCGCTGTGACCTTTAAACATAGTTCCAAATGGAGTTTTAAACTTGCACCAAATGAAAGTAAGAGTCTTTATTCAAGTTAAACAGAACGCACTAATGCGAAATACGTAAAGTTCATTGGTTCACGTTGTTCAGTGGAACAGAATTAATTATTATATATATTATATTATATTTATTTATGTTTATTTATATATTTGAGCTATATTTAAATATGGTTATAACTATTTCGATTATATTACGAGTTCTTGATTTTCTATTTCTTTTTTTTTTTAGAAATGAAAACATATTTTTTTATACTTAATAACAATTTAATTTTTTTCATTACGGAGAAAGTCTAATTTTATTATGCAAATACTTTATATATGTATATATTTAACGCCTGTCGTGGCGCAGAAGCACAAGCGTGCGACTATAAACGCGACAGGTTGTGGATTCGATTCCCACTCCAGGAAATGGAAGTTTTCATTTCCTGGGCTTGTTAACAAGGCAAAGCGCGGCGTTGAGTTCCGCCACTCAGCACGCAATGCCTCGATTCGTCAGAAAGTGGCGAACGGAGTGTCTTGACACCTACCCTGCTATATGTGGGATACAACGTGAAGCTATGTATATAAAAATTTAGTATGTATTATAAAAACTTTAGTTTAATGTACAGTGGGTCTTATTTTTGCCAACTACATATAATAGTTTTTTGCCAACATATATAACTACATATATGTTGGCAAAAATATGTTTTTATAAATAACTTATTTAAGTCAAAGTGTATATTATTTATGTATTTAAACCCAATTGAATTAAACTTTAAAGGACATAACTAAAATATCAGAATAACACATAGGCTACAATTTATAATTTTTTTTGTAATATGACTATAATATTACGATAAGTATCCAGTATGTATACGAGTATATTTAAAAACGAACAATACAAAAGCATTACTTTACAATAAATTTTTAACCTCTATATTAATTATACATTACCTCTATATTATTATTACTCTATATTTATGTTTTTTAAAAAAAAAAAAAAAAAACCTCTATATTAAAATAATTCAGAATACCCGAGCCCGTATGTTACAATTGTTTCAGACTAAAAGTACTGTAGCTCCTTTTTATTTGCGCATACCCTTTACAAAAGTTCTCTGATACATTTTATTTGTGGGACAATATACTTTAATAATTATAAATATTTAGTTCAATTGTCATTTTTAAGGATTTTTTTTGCTTCACGCTGTACCCCGCATATAGCAGGGTCGGCAGAGGGAACCTAGTGTTAAGACGCTCCGTTCCCCACTTAACGAACCTAGTATTAAGACACTCCGTTATACTAAACTTTTTACATTTCCTGGAGTGGGAATCGAACCCACAACCTGTCGTGTTTACAATCGCACTTTTGTGGCTCTGCGCCACGACAGGCGTTTACTTTAAGAAAATTATTTACACATAATTAAAATTATAACAAAAAAAGAAAACTGTTTTCAAATGAAACACACTAAAATGTACACTTATTACAAATAATAACTCGATTTTGTCCAAAAAACTATTTAACAATTGTCCGACTTTATCAACATTAAACGAGACCATCAGAAGAATCATCCAGTTAAAAAGTTATGAGGAAACGCACATAAGAATATACTTGTGACTGAGCTTACCTCAAAATTGCATGCAAAAAAAAAATGTAAAATTAAATAAAATAACAATAGAAAAAACTTCAAAAAAATCCCGTATGCGTAGTCTATGGAACGGATAAACTCAAAAAAAATATCTAGGGGTATTTTCCGATCTGAACATGGAGAATGTATTCAAATGGACCCTAGTTAGTCATATCCCTGCTTCATATGCACATAAACTTAGGCAATTAATTAACCTATATTAACATTATTTACCGGTTCATTTATCTAACACTACGTGTAACAGATTAAGAAAACAGCTATCTGGCACTTTATATTCCAACTAAACAGGAAACCGTTGTAGCTATTAATATTAAAATCTCTAGAACAAATATTAGACAAGCAATAAACTTTAAGTGATCTATCTTTTTTAAATATAAGAGCATGGAAATGATTTCCAAGTTTCTTTGCTTTAATGGATAAATCTCTAGATAGAAGTCAATTAATTAATGCTGGAACAAATTCAATTAATTTTGAGTAAGAAACTTGAAGATAGAAAATTTAAAGGTTTTGAGTAATTCCGTAATACTTTCATCGTCTGAGCATATGAAGGGTATATTGCTATACACAGCTTTATTCCTAACAGAGGTAGTCAGACGGAACGGGGCATAAACTTTTATTACAGTCTGTATAATTCTTTCGCCTCTTCTACATCCCTCAATTTCTTCATGCAAGCCCGCCGCACTTTGCCTTGTGCAAACCCAGTAAATGAAATATAAGCTTTTTTTCATTTCCTGGAGAGAATCGAACCCACACGCTTGTGTCTCTGCGCCACAACAGGCCCAGATCTTACTAAATAGAACCTTATTTTTATACTGCTTTTGTTTTTAATATTTTGCTTTTTATAGAAATATTAAATACTTATAACAATCATAATCAGGGAATTAATATATGGGAAAAATATTTATTTATAATTTAATTATAAGTCATCTTCATATGAAAAAGGTGAAGTCATCCTTATCACTGACACTATATTCTCGAACTCGAAGTTCAGCCGAGGTCTCCTCTATCCTGTCTGACCGCGTGATTCATGCTCCAGGTATTATTTGGGCTTAATGGGCATGTGTTCGTCTTCATATGTTCCTCTTCTTTCTTACTGTAATATTCTCGTTTACGCCTGCTATTCTTTGTATCTCGTCATTGTGAATTCAATCACTTCGGCTGACTGTCGTCATTTAATATACCCAGATTTCGTTGCTGTAGAACATAAGCTGGGTACCAGCACTGCATTAGTACAGCCATACGTTCAGCTATTCTGACGTTTTTGCCATATGTTATAGATAATATTCTTCATACTTGACCACAGATTAAATTAAACAAAAAAAACATTATTTGAAACAAAAAGGCTTTTCAAGAAACATCTACTTCTTTGAAGGCTAACTTTCTACTTTTCAGCATAGAGTTTCTGGCTCCCTTAGGTATATAAAATATTTACTTGTACACACATCTCAAAAATCCACTAATAAGAAGTTTCTTATAGAATTCGATAGGTCGGGGATAGGTCAGCGGGCCGGTCAATTTATTACCTGCGTAAAGGTTAAGGATTGATCCATGTTCAGTAGAACTTATGGAATCCTTTTAGGGTGGGGAATTCGTTATTTATAGAACACTTTCTACTTTAGCTCCTCAGTAAATAGCGCTTCCGAAAGCTTTTTATTATTTGCGGCTTGTGTGTAATATAGTGAAGGCTAAAAGTATTATGATCAGGAAGTAGAGAAGCTTTTGGCTAAGCTCTATGAGAATTCGAGGAGAAAAGAAGAGGCCAGGAAAGAAAAAAAACAGTACTATTCTTTCTTGACTAATACCCATTTTATACTGACGACCTTTGAAAGAGTACATATATATAGTTTGGTAGCTGGAATATAATTAAGGTTTTAACAAGAAATGGGACCCAGACTTCGGCAAAACCTTAATAAAAACATAATTATTACGAGCCAACTGTAAAAACCTCTCGATCTATCTTGAGTGAAATTGGCGAAATTGGACCTTATCAAAGAAGCACTACCTAGCCTTCAAGACAGTCCTAAAAGCGAAAATTGATTTATCCGGTAAGAAGGTGGGCGTATAATTGGGACCACACATGTCAAAGTATGGTGCCCCAGCTATCCCATAAAATATCGAAATCAGTTTATCCAACAAAGTTGCTGTAACACACAAAAAAATACAGTCCTCCTTTTGATCACATTAATAAATAAATGTTATTACAAAGAGTATCAGCATACTGTCGTGGCGCAGAAACACAAGCGCGTGTGACTGTCAACGCGACAGGTTGTTGGTTCGATTCCACTCAGAAAATGGAATATTACATTTCCTATGTTTGGTAACAAAAACGAAAGCGTGGCGTTGAGTTCCACCACTCAGCACGCAATGCCTCAATTCGGCGAAGAAGTGGGGAACGGAGGTCTTAACATTAGGTTCCCCTCTACCTGCCCTGCACTTTATATGCGGGATACAGCGTGAAGCTTATATGTAATAACATGCCACAAAAGTATTCCTAATTATAGGTTTTTCAGTAACAAGCATGAATCATGACTTTTAACTAAACTAACTCAATAGAAATTTCCTGAGTATGCCTATTTGCCTTTATTATAAATGTAGCTCGCTTTATGAAACCAAGAGGACCACTGAAATTATAATTAAATTTAAAAATGTACGCCATAGTGGCACCGGTGTTTCACTGAAAGCTGTATTTGTAGAGTCAAAGCTTATAAATGGGACAACTTATTTAAATTTTATGGAGATTATTATGTATCGCAGTGATATATTAACGAGGATTTGGTTGTGGGTTCGTTCCGATTGCTTTGGGGAAATGATTCCCATTTAAATTATTTTCATTCCTCCGCGATCTGCTAAGAAAGCTTTGCGGCGTTGAGTTTCGCCACTTTGCGCAATATCTGGAACGCGAAGCTAGTATCTTACTATTTGGGGATGATAAAGCGTCCGAGAATTTATAAGAATTTCTTTTGACCTCTTTCAACTTCACGCATTACAGTTGCTACTATTATTATTTTTTTTAATGGATGACTTGGATGGCAAACGAGCAGAAGGACCACTTGACGGTAAGTGGTTACCTTTAAGCCATAAACATCTAACACCAGAGATATTGGCAGATGCGTTTGCCAACCTAGGCTGAATATGGAAGGGGAGGAACAATGTAGTAGTCCGCTTCTCAGAACCACCACATTCTGAGGAAGGATGGGTGGAAAGGGGAAAACCAGGCTTACATGCCATCAAAGACCGAAAATACATCGCAAGATATTTGGCGGTTTGTGCTTTACTTTGTGATAGTGGTCGCGAGAGCCAGACGGAGGACGAAGACACTCCCTACCGCAAAACTACTGGGATACCCGCCCTCTTTTACGGGGACGCTACCAGCGGCGGAGAGAGTGGTTCAACCCCGTCCCCTTCTTCTTCATCATCTTGGCATTTATCCCGGCTAGCCAGGGTCTGCCTTCCTGCTCAATCTACTCCACTTTGCACGATCCTGAACCCCGTCCCCTCACAGGGAAAAAAATTAAATTATTATATTACATAATATAAAAAAAAACAGACCAAAGTGTGCAGCACTTTGGTCCGCATAGCAGGGTTTAGAATGAGAGTGAACCCAGTGCCTAAACACTCCGTTCGCCGCTTTCCGCCCAAATTCGCGATATTGCTTATTAAGTGGACCG
Organism: Philaethria dido; assembly: GCA_033558755.1. NCBI lineage: Eukaryota > Metazoa > Arthropoda > Insecta > Lepidoptera > Nymphalidae > Philaethria > Philaethria dido. The sequence continues at coordinate 9,129 of JAKGSA010002101.1, forward strand.
TAACGCCGCGCTTAGTCTTATCCAAGCGGAGAAATATATATAATTTTGTTATAATGATGCCCCCGAGTGGGAATCGAATCCATAACCAATCGCGATTACAGTCAGAAGCTGTCCCACTGCGTCACGATGGTCAAAACATAGTATATAACGATAAATATTTACTATTTTATACATTTGTATAAGTATTTAGTATTTACTAGCGTCCCCGTTGCCGCGTTAACAACGCGTTGTCTTTAATAATGTATATGTCACTTTGTATAAACATGGATGTCAAACCATGGTAGTGTGTGTAACATTCATTTTGTTAATTTAATATACTTTTTACGCATTATTTAAAAAAAATATTAGCATTCTGCACTCCTTCTCTATATACTCTATAAGTTTTTGCTTCACGTATTTATATATAGATAATTTGCCCATAACACAAAAAGCTGATAAAATTCATGCATTGTTGTTACATACTCCAATTGTTATTTAAGCTATTCAAGCTTTCGGACTGTTTGATCGTTTTGATTGAAACAATTTATTTGAACGGGATAAGACTTTAATTTGAATTTTTATGTAAATGTATAAATTTGTGTACTTTAAGTACATTTGTAACTGATTTCAAAATAAAAGGGGGATCTGGGAACCGGAAATGGGAAACCTGACCAACCTGGAAACAAATTTTGACGGTTATTATCCGACTGTCAGAGGAGAGTTATGTTTTTCGCGCGTATCATGTATGCTTGTAATATTCTTTATTACCTTATATCTTCCAAATCCCTGGACCGAATTATATAAGTGACTTTTAATTGAATATGGCGCCCTCTAGAGGCAATTACGTCATAAATAAAAAGAAAAAAATCGTTGATTGGTCCCGTGTGGGGTGTCAAATGAAAGGACTTAATTAGCATATATCAAATATATAACACATAATTAGCTTTTATAGCTTACTTCATTTATTTGCTTCCTAAATTTGAAGAATTGGTTCAGTCGGTTTTTTTGTTCTTTATGTGTGTACTTACGCTATGATACCTAGAGTTTCTGATGTAGTCCTATTTAAATTTAGTTAAGATCGGTCAAGTAATTTTTGAGTTATTTGTAATAACTTTACTTTTTAGTGAATCACTAATAATACTTCTTATTTGAAGCTGGTGCAATTTTTTTGTTAAAATCCTAATTGCTTAAGATGGCTTTATTGATACTCTTTTTAAGTAAACTAAGTACAAAAATTCAGAAATTTAAGAAATGCGTGAACATGTTTCAAGTTATCAACTTATTCACGCCTGACACGGATTTAATAGTAATTATAATAAAGATTTTTTTTGTTACTGTTTTTGTAACAAAACGAAATATTCTTTTGTTGGTGAACACGTTCCGTAATAAGAAAATGTAAAGTTGCCCAAATATCGATAGTTTTGCTATCGATAGATGACCTTTAAACCTAATAATGATATCAATAATGCTATCGATACTATCGACTCTATCGATACTATTGATAGTATCGAAATTATATGACGTCAACTATCGATAATATATCGATAGTCGACTATCGATAGGCAATTCTATTATATACAATTCATGTTCTATTATATTATTAAGCGACTTGTTTCTATGTAAATAATTCATTTGTTTTATATAATTGCATACAACATAAAATAATAATTTTTTTTTAATTAAATACATTAAAAAGTAAAAATTTCATTACGAATAAATCTAAAAAAGTATAAGTGTCAGATCTCACTCAAATTAACGAGACCATATGAAAAGCAATTAGTTGTCAATTAAAAAGACTCATCAAAATTGATTCACCCAAAAAAAGTCTAAATAATAATAGTATTTCTCTATATCTATATCTAAATACGTAAAGCAAAATCTTTGACCCTTTCACGAAAATTACGCGGACGGAGCAGCATAAAACTTTTGGCACAATTCTATAGTTTATATAGCGAAGAAGTGCAGAATACTAACATATTTTTAAATAACGCATCTTAAAGTCCATTAAATTAATAAAATAAATGTTATACACACTACCATTATTTGACATCCATGTTTATATAAAAGCTTTTTATTACATAAGCACAACATTATTAAAGAAAACGCGTTGTTAATCGCGCCAACGGAGACACTAGTATCAATCAATTTTACTTTTACCAAAAACCTTTTACGTTTTTACCTAATTGGGTTGAAAAGTTCTTATTAAAATGTTAATACACATTTATAAACAAATAAGAAGTTTATTTGAAATTCACAAGAACCAGCACGTACATAAGCAGATTCTGCTAATTTTAATAATGTGACGTCACATTTCCACGTCCTCTAGAGTAAAATACTCTCGGCGGTAGTGTTTCCACTTCATTTTTAATATGATTACACCTAGCAAGAATGCCTGCGATCTCGGTGAACAGAACTTATATACATTATTTAATATTTAACGCCTATCGTGGCGCAGAAGCACAAGCGTGCGACTGTAAACGCGACAGGTTATGGGTTCGATTCCCACTCCAGAAAATGGAATTTTTCATTTCCTGGGTTGGGTAACAAGGCAAAGCGCGGCGTTGAGTTCCGCCACTCAGCACGTAATGCCTCAACGGGGGAACGGAATGTCTTAACACTAGGTTCCCTCTGCCTACTCTGCTATATGCGGGATACAGCGTAAAGCTTTGTATGTATTTAATTTTTAAGCAAGAAACCCAAAAGATATTTTACTTCATTTAGCTTCACACTGTATCCTGCACATAGCAGAGCAGGCAAAGGGAACCTGAGAACCTAGTATTAAGACACTCCGCTCTCTTTTAACATTTCCGTTCCATCCGTACTAATTTTTGATATTAAAGGAGCCTATCGTGGCGCAGAGGCATAAGAAACGTACGCACGGCAGAGGAAACGCGACAGGTTGTGGGAAAACGGAGTGTCACTAGGTTCTCTGGTTTCCTCTGACTACCCTGCTATGTGCGGGATACAGCTTGAAACAAAACAAAGTCACATATTTTTGGAAAACGTATAAAAATTTAAACATAGCGGGACTCGAACTCACGCCTTCTGGAAACCATTTATAAGATTATTACAACTCATTTTTATTGTAAATCTCTGTAGAGAGATTTTATTTACTTGTTTATTTAAGTAATAGCAATCGATTAAACCATAGATTGTATTGCTAATATTTACAATCAATCTTCCAGCCTTTCATTATAAAAGTAACATTTGAAAAGCTTCAACTGTATCTATCTATCAAGAAACGATGTAAGAAAATAACACTATACTAATTTTGATTTTGACTCCTTGCAGTCGGATTTTTTTCATTTCCTAGAGTCCAATTTATTAATTACACAATATTTGACTGTAAACGCGAAGGTTACAGGTTCAATTCTTAATCGGATCATCTATTATATATAAATTCCCTGTGAGGGGACGCGGTTAGAATACAATGCTCCTTCGCTGCTGGGTAGCGTCTCAGCGTAAGATGCGGGTATCCCAGTAGTTTGGTGGTAGGAGGTTCGTCCTCCGACTGGCTCGTGACCACTATCATGTCAAAGACGAACCGTAAAATATCTAATGATGTGTTCCGGGTCGATGGCATATAAGCCAGGTTTCTTACCTTTCCCACCCTCCCTTTCCGTAAAATGAGGTGGTTCCGATAGCGAACCCCCCTTCCATCTGTATCCACTAGGTCGGCAACGCATCTACAACAGCTCTGGTATTGTAGATGTCCATGGGCGAAGGTAACTTACCATCAGGTGGTCTTTCTGCTCGTTTACCATCCGTTATCCATAATAGGATATAAATTATTTTCATTTCTTAGCTTCGATGAGACAAAGCGCTGCGTTAAGTTCCGTCACTCAACACACAATGTCTAAAATTTTCTACTTTCTCTCTGCTCACTCTTTTCTATGCGGAAGATATCGTAGAATTCCTTTTTCATTTAATTACAGTAATATTCAAATTCACATGAAACGTCTGCGTAATGTTTCTCTTCGATCGGCAACAGCTGCCAATGCGGCGAGCTTAAATCTACATTCTGTTACATATTGTCATTATATAACTTTGAGCAAAATATTCTCATTTAAAATTAATGGAGCATTAATAAGATTTGTCTAATTTCTTTTTATATCTTATATACAGGAAATATGAGAAAAATATTAAGTATCCATTAAAAATACATTATCTTTTTAGTTTCACGCTGTATCCCGCATATAGCAGGGTAGGCAGAGGAACCTGAGAACCTAGTGTTAAGACACTCCGTTATCAACTTTCCGCCGAATTGAAGCATTGCGTGCTGAGTGGCGGTATTCAACACCGCGCTTTGCCTCATTACCAAACCCAGGTAATGAAAATTTCCATTTCCATTTCCAAAAACATTTCTATTTCCTGGAGTGGGAATCGATCCCACAACCTGTCGCATTTACAGTCGCACGCTTGTGCCTCCGCGCCATGACACGACAGGCTATGGTATCCGCGATTTTTACATATTTTAAACGAATCTATCTATGTTAACAGCATTAATAGAGTTTATTACATACACAGTCGTCGTCTATATGATCACGGTCCACTAACTAACTGAATTCGAAACGTCGCTTTTTTTAATTATATTACTAGGATAAGATTGAATTTCAATTATTTGACAGATTCAATTAAAGCGTTATGTTCATCAATAAGTATATAAGTATACGAAGTTTATAACGATGTACGAAGATTATAACCATATATCCTTAAAATTTTTCACCAAACTAAGTCTAACTTGAACATTCTCACAACTAACCTGAAGGAGTCAGAGGCGTGGCTCGAGTAGTAGTAAGCTGCGCATTATGATTGTCGTCCCTGGGGGGGCTGGCGACCGCGCCCTCTGTGTTGTTGTTCACCGGTGGACCGGGACCCTCGCCGGAACCGGCTTCCAGTTGCAGCTGAAATAAAAATATTATTAGAAGTGATATAATTTTCAAAACGTCACTACCATAGAACTGTCAGCTAGCGTTGTCAATTTTGACAACTGATGTCAAAAGAACACACGCTCACTTTTGTTCGAGGCAGCATTTAGAACGGTCAGGCGCGTTACTTGTGTCGCGGTATTTGTATAATTATTCGAAAAAATTATGTATAAGTATATATTTAAAAAAAATAATAATATCCTGTCCTTTAAGAATATATGTACAAAATAATATTAGTAGGGATAAATTCTTATAATACATTCAATATAGAATTGCAATACTTTTTCTAACTAACAATTATTATTTTATTTATTTTATTTCTTCGCCCGGGTAAGAAACAACGCGGTTTTCATTTTCCACCAACACGGTATGTCTCAGTTCCGAGCGGAAAGCGAAGTACATTGCTTGTTTGACTGTGTTTTGTGTTTTCGCAATGTTTTGACTCGAGGTTCTCTCTAACTACTGACTACTACCAGCTATGCTATTTGGTAGAACGACCAAGTTACCGAAAGAAAAGGTAAAGAGTCCTACTTTTAGTTGCATATTTGAATTTTTGGAAGTGAAGTTTTGAAGTAAAATTGTAATGATTTGAAATTTGATATAACGAAAGCGACACCAAAAAGAGACACGTGTATACGACTATAGAAAACATGAGATATTGTTGTCATTTATACATTGTTCGCTATGGCTCGTAACAAAACAATACATAGAAATAGAAAAAATATAAAGCAAACATATATTCTTTATAAAATATGAAATAAACAGTATTTTCTAAAGTTTCCCAGTTTCGCTTCTATCATGTGTGAACTGCATACACATTCGTTTTACTTACTGTTTGTCAGTATTTTTTTTTAGCTTCACGATGTATCCCACATATAAAGCAGGGTAGGCAAAAGATACCGGAGAACATGGTGACACTCCGTTCCCCACTTTCCGCCGAATTGAGGCATTGCGTGTTGAGTGGCGGAACTCAACGCCGCGCTTTGCCTTGTTACCAAACTCAGGAAATGAAAATACTAAACTTTTACGTTTCCTGGAGTGGAAATCGAACTCACAACCTGTCGTGTTTACAGTCGCACGCCTGTGCCTCTGCGCCACGACAGGCAACGGCATTGGTAACTTAATTTTTTTTTATTTATACACTATATATAAAATGAACAAATATATTGTATAATTTATCATAACATAGATGCTTGGTCCACAGAACAAGCAACGTTAATACTCCAGAACTTCTTAAAGACTTGCTATAGAAGCTAAGCTCCATTAAAACTTACTAAACGACTTGCAATATCGATAATCACTAACTTTTAACTATAAAGGAGGTCGAACAAATTATAACAAGTTTAAATGAGTGCATCTTCTTTCTTAATATGAAATAACAGACACTTAACGCTATGCTATATATATAGCTATACATAGCTTCACTTCAGCAGAGTAGGCAGAGGGAACCTAGTGTTAAGACACTCCGTTTCCCACTTTCCGCCGAATTGAGGTATTGTGTAATGAGTGGCGGAACTCAACGCCGCATTTTTCGCATAAACTTAACAGAACTGGTTAACTTGTTAACCGGGGAATAAACTTTTGTTAATCCAACTACAGATTGTAAGAACATGAAAATTCTTGACGCATCGTCAATATGATGGCATATATATAACCACTCTAAGATTTAATAGATAACAACAACGTAGAACGTAATGCGATCAATATATTACGATTTATTTCTACGACGAAAAATATCGTCATGTCCATTGCAGTAGATTGTATTATATGACGAAATATTTCGTCATACCCAGTTAACAGGTTAATGAGTCTTATGATCAATAATCTTAAAATTATGTACCGGAAACGGGAAATATATAAATATATTACATTGCATTGAATTTCAGTTCTCAGCATAAATTAGTCACTTTATACAGGTATTGTCTAATGAAGGCTTGAAGCCTTAAGTACCATTGTATAAGAGAAAGCTCTTATACAATAGTACAATAAAGGAAAAGGTATATTACTAACAATTAGAGGGATTAGTTTTGACAGTAACTATTTTTTATGTATTATTTTTTTAAATATTATTAAAAATCTTAACTGAATATAAATGGGACAACACCAGAAGTAGTAGCTATCATACAAAAAAGACTAATCAAAATTGGTTTATTCCGTAAAAAGTTATTCCATAAAGAACCTCTTCTTTTTTGAAGATTATGATGAATTATGAAAAACCACCATTCAACACGAAATATTATAACGCCTGTCGTGGCGCTGAGGCACAAGCGTGCGACTGTAAACGCAACAGGCTGTGGGTTCGATTCCCACTCCAGGAAATGTAAAAAGTTTAATATTTTCATTTCATTGAGTTCCGGCACTCAGCACGCAATGCCTTGTTCGACGGAAAGTGGGGAACGGAGTGTCTTAACACTAGGTTCTCAGGTTACCTCTGCCTACCCTACTATGCGGGATACAGCATGAAGCTAAAAATAAACAAGAAATATTTAAATTTGGACACAAAGCTCTCTAACTACCCCGTTATGAATCAGACAAAAAATAACAAAGTTTTTCTAAACAACGCCAACAATTCATTAATAAATCACAAAACTGCTAGAAATAATACCGTAAAAACAGTGTTTGGGTCTTGGGACTAAAGGAACACAAAAGAGCTTTGATAACAACGCTATCAGATTGCGATCACATTCTTTGATTGCGACAAATCAATGAAAGGAAAACATTTCATTCAATTTCCCCCGAGTATGGGCCACGCTCATTTCTTTCTCTATGAACAATAAGCAAGAAAATACACCTGTTTTACTGTTATTGTAATAAGTTTCTAGAGAACCTGTAGCATTTTTTTATACATAAATACATAGCTTACGTTAGTATCCCGCAAATAGTACTCTGCTATTTGGTGGGATTATATGTAGGTAAGGAACCTAGTGCTAAGACACTCCGTTCCCCTTTCCGTCGTGAATTGAGGCATTGGTGTGCTGAGTGGCGGAACTTTCTGAACGCCGCGGGGCTTTGCCTCAGCTGAGCAAAACCCAGGAAATGAAAATATCCATTACCAGAGCTGGTACCGCCCATTTTGTAATACATTTTATTTGAAGTTGGGATTCTGGTATTATTAAATCAATTCAGTAAATCTTATTACTTTTTTCTTCACAATAAGTGGAAATAAATAAAAAGTTTTACTGGGCAGCACTTTAATTTATTTCTAATATTATAACCAAAATGTTGAAGCAGGCTAGTAACCATGTCATCATGGGCAACATCTTTCCCCATACCCATCTCCAACAAGAAGATTTGTTTGGTGTGGAAATTTGGACGAAACTCGATGGGACGAATTACAAGAGTAAGGCGCGGGCTTGAATCCTTCTTCCCAGCAATCCTCGAATCATTAAAATGCGTATACCTTTTATTTATGTTTCTTATCCTGAGTAACTCAATAAATAAGAACTATTAAAAATAATAAAGATAGCCATATTTTACTTTTTTTTTATTATTAAAATCAAGAATTTTTCACACAAATTTATATAAATTTATAATATTAAAAGCGTCTATAGAAAAAGAAACAAATAGACAAGTTGGAAAGAAAACGCATTCAAAAGCTTTGGCTTATAACCTGGAGCTCATTATACTCGTATGTATATGCCTCACTTTCGAACAGATATTATATTCAGTATTGTATTAGTTCCACACAATAAATACCATCTACTCTTCAACCTACAAATCATACTCTGGCCAGAGAAACGTAGTGTTTATACCCACCGTTTCTCCATATCCTCTATTTTAAGACATTAGTGAGTGAGTGAGTGGCGCAACCCAACACTCGAGATTGTCTCATTGACCACTATAAGATATTCTTTTTATGAAAAAAAGAATTCTCGGTCGCCTGATTTCTTCTCGACTCGCACCCATCACCGTACGAACAACCAGATATCATCACATCATTATTTATTACTTATATGTTGACACGCGTTAATAACGCGTCCTAGCAACACATATATATGCCACTTTATATAAACATGGATTTTAAAAAACCATGGTAATGTGTGTAACATTTATTTTATTAATTTTATATATTTTTCATGTATTATTGAAAATACACTGTTCTGCACCTCTTCGCTATACTGTATGAGCTATAAGTAAAAGTTGAAGCTTCATGCTCCTCCGTCCTCGCGTAATTTTCTTCAAAAAGTGAGTGACAGGTTTTTGTTTCACGTATTATTTTCTTTTCTTTTTAACCCTACGCTGTATCCTGCATATAGCAGGTAAGCAGAGGAACCTGAAAAACTAGTGTTAAGACAATTCGTTCTCTTTACAACAACCGTTCTACTTTCCGCCGAATTGACGCCTTGCGTGCTGAGTGGCGGAACTCCAACGCCGCGCTTCCTTCGTTACCAACCCCAGAAATTGCTTCAATGTATCAATATATAGATATCTATCTCATATAAATGTTAAAGCGTTTCCAAACACCTTCACATCATCATTTAAAGGATCGATACAATGAAACTTACTTCTGTATTTGAATTCATATTTTACGCAAGCTTCGAGCTTCTAATATTCAATAACTGAAACATTTATAGAAAGACTTCAATACTGGTCGTTAAGCATATGGTCTTAACACAAATCTTTATAACTTGTTACCCACGTGATATTCTGATGTATAACCTATATTACTAGAGTTTCATCTAAATTTATATTCTGTTTATGAAATGAAATGAAAAACGACACCTGCGAGTGTCGTTTTTTCAAGTATTACTGTTTCACCCAAAAAACTTTCACATTTATAATATTAGTAGGATAAATAGTTTTCTATATACCACATGATGGTTGTGAGTTCGGTTCCCAGTCGAGGACATAATTCATTTTTTAATTAATTTAAATTATTTTCATTCCCCCGCCCTAATGACAACCTGCTACTTTGGGTCCCGTTATGTAACGCAAAATCTTTCAAAATTGATTGAAATTGGAGAAGAAAGTGTGTTAATTGACTAGATTCTCTCTGCATAACCATGACAACATATGCGGTAAATGCTAGAAGATATATAAATTTAAATGTAAGGATTTACTAAATGTAGTTAAACACTGTGAAAACCACAGTATAGATATAAATATCTATATATAAATTCGTGAACCAAAAACTTTGGATCCCATTTCACGAAAATTACGCGGACGGAGGAGCATGAAATTTGGCATACTTATACGTTATGTAGAGAAGGAGTGCAGAATGATAATATTTTTTTAAACAATGCATGAAAAGTATATTAAACTAATAAAATAAATGTTACACACACTACCATGGCTTGACATCCATGTTTATACAAAGTGACATATACATTACTAAAGACAACGCGTTGTGAACGCGTGAACGGGGATACTAGTACAAATAAGTATATCTGTTACAAAGTTCTCCTTCTACTAAATAACTTGTTTCAAAGCAACCAATTTTTTTTTAATATTGGCAAATAGATGCGATGTTTCAAAATTATAATGCCAGTTTCTTGGCATCAACAGGAAACTAGAGGTAGTTGGAGGCAATTTATGTTTTTGTAAGTATTGTTTGTCCGATGAGTCGCGTGCGGCATGCGATTTAGGCAGAACATTCATCATTAATTGAGCATAATTTTTATGCGGCAGTAGATTTTATTTACTTAAGTAATAAATAACATTTAGGTATAAGGCAAAGCGCGGCGAAAAGTGGGAAACGGGAATTTTAAAAGAGAATGGAGTTTCTTAACACTAGGCTATTTGGTTTCCTCCGCCTACCCTGCTGTGTGCGGGATACAGCGTGAAGATATGAAAAAATAATAGAATTAGGCGTCAGAGTTGTAACAACAAAATCTCTCTCTCTCTATAATCTTCTAAAAAATCTAGGTCTATCTAGAACTACCATCGGTTCATTTCTAGCAAGTCTGTCTAAAGCGGCATAAGTAAGATCTTTTCAGATTTGGCACTGCTCTGAGCTCCTCTTTATGTCATATATTGAAAATTACATACGAGTATATCATAATAATAATTCTCACAACACAAGCGATTCTTCAGTAGTTAATATAGGTAAAAAGATTCAAGAATCAGAACTACATAACATACTATAGCTACGAGAAAGACTTTAAAATGAAAAACACTGCTTTTTGATTATCCGTACCAGGCGTGAATATATATAATATTTTAAACATTAATAGGTATTAAAATTTATTCTTTTATGTAGAATTATGGGTTCGATTCTCACTCCAGGAAATGTAAAATTTAGTATTTTCATTTCTTGGGTTTGGTAACAAGACAAAGCGCGGCGTTAAGTTCCGCCACTCAACACGCAATGCCTCAATTCGGCGGAAAGTAGGGAACGGAAAAGTTGAAAGAGGATGGAGTGTCTTAACACTAGGTTCCCTGGTTCCCTCTGCCTACCCTGCTATATGCGGGATACAGCGTGAAGTTAAAAAAAAAAGAAAAAAAATGTAGAATTTTACAATTTTAAACGAATTTTTGCTAAAAAAATATTTAAAAAACTTAAACTTAAGAATGTCAGAAAAAAAAATGTATTTTCGATTTGCTAAATAAAAAATCGAAACTATTTATAGTTTTTTTCCTCACTTAACTGCACGTTTAAGGCACATAGATACTGTCATATTGCGTATAAAAGGTGGTGCATCTTCAAGCTACACTCTCGTTTAAAAAACTGGATTAGCTTTGACATCTGCAGTACGCGCTTTAAGACTGAGGTCACGATGGAGTGGCGTCTGCGAGGTTCGCGTTGTAAGGTCGTTATGTAACCGTGAAACTATGCGGTTAAAGTAACACTGATGCTAACGGAAAACAACTTGTGTATGTATTAAATGAAACTATTTTAACACCTGTCGTAGCGTAGAGACACAAGCGTGCGACTGTAAACGCGACAGGTCGTGGGTTCGATTCCCACTCCAGGAAATGGAATTTTTGAAGGCAAAGCGCGGCGTTGAGTTCCGTCACTCAGCACACAATACTTCAAAGGCAGCATTTCGGCGGAAAGTGGGGAACGGAGTGTCTTAACACTAGGTTCCCTCTAACTATATGCGGGATACAGCTATATATGTAAAGACTGTAAATTTCATTATGATCTGACGAGTAGTTTTTGAGTTCTTTGTAATAATTATACTTTTTAGAGCATATTACTTGAATTCGAATTTATTTCGTTATCTTTTTTTCTTTAGATACATTTACATTTTGGAAGTTAAGAAAAGTTAAAAATAATTTGCACATCTCTACCTTGCAAAGTCCCTGAAGAAGTTCGCATAATACCAAAAAAATATAATCAAAGAAGAACTTAAAAATTTTGCGAGTAATTTATATTTAGAAACAATAATAAACATTCCCTTTAATATCTCCGAGAATGCTTTCATAATAGAAAATTAAATTTGACTAACAAACATTTGAGTTGGGCGGAGTTCAGCTGCGGCTAGGTCGTCCTTAAAGATTAGCGAACTTAACTAATTAGAAATAACGTCTTTACGTTATTTGTTTGGGATTCAAATGTTACTTATGTTATAAATAATTATAAAAAATAATTTAATAACAATAAATTAAAAATGACATATACATATATAGCTTCACGCTCTATCCCGCATATAGCAGGGTAGGCAGAGGGAACCTAGTGTTAAGGCACTCCGTTCCCCACTTTCCGCCGAACCGCGTGCTAAGTGGTGGAACTCAACCCCACGCTTTGTCTTGTTACCAAACCCAGAAAATAAAAAAATCCATTTTCTGGAGTGGGAATCGAACTCACAACCTGTCGCGTTTACAGTCGCACGTTTGTGCCTCTGCGCCACGACAGGCGTTTAAAAATGACGTAATTAATTTAGTGCCAAAACACTCGTTTTCCACTTTCCGCCCAAATACACGAGAACAATTGTGTTTAAACAAAACATATTTGGCAAAACTCGACATATTCCCTCGAATGGGGGATCGAACCCATAAGCATCGCATCTACGATCAAACGCTAGCAAAGATGACCTTTATCAATGAAATATGCATATATATACTTAATTTGTTTTATATTATATATCATTTGTTTCCAGCTTGAAGCTTTTCGCATGGTAGGGTGAGCAAAGAGAACCTAGTGTCAAGCTCAAGGTATTGCATGTTGAGATATCAGGTATAAATAAAGACCTATAAATAAGTACTACAATACTTTTCTATTTTCATATAATTAATTTAAAAGTAAATGTCAACTACACCTACTGTAATATAAATAATATTTCTATACTTTATTAAAAAAGAACAATAAGAATAATCTTTTAAAGTTCACTTTTTATTTTGCCTTGAGTGAGATATTTCTATGTCTATCAATATCACATATAAAATAAATAATTATTAAAGCTACAGCTTATGTTACTTATATGGTAATCACGGCGGTTGTGGGTTCGATCTCCTGTGTTGAGAATGATAATCCTTTTTTTTTTTTAATTTATATTTTATGGTAAGAAAAAGACGGGACGTAGAGTTCCGACACTGAACATGTAATGTCTTGAATTAAATTCGGCTGGAAAGCTGAGAACGGAATATCAAGATCCTCTCAGCCTATCCTGCCATGTGATCTAATACACTCGGAGGAGTGTTCATATTAGGAATATTAACAGCGTTAAGCGTTAAATAGAGCGTCTATGTTTCAATGCCGAAGTAGAATACGGAGTGATATATCACTTTTCATGGTTAAAGAAATGCGAGTTCTTCTTGTTGTAGTTTTTTTATATACCTTTCTTAAGTTCTTACTTCATGTAGGCTGATAAACTAAATAAGTAATTATTCATATCAGTTACTTACAAGTGATTTCTTGAATTAGTATTACATTATTTTCAATCTCTTTTTGTCTTTTCTACAATATAATAAAAAACGAGACTTCTACAAGACTTCTAGAGTTTTATTACTATTTCAAACTTTTATTCAAATGCTAAATAAATAAAACATTGATTAGTACATTGAATAGTATATTCAAAAGGCATAAATCTTTATTACTCACAAGTCATTGCACTCTAATAAAAGGTAAACTTTTTCTTTTTTTATTGGAAATTAGAAAATTTATAATAAAAAAATATTTTTTTTTAAGGAGTCCTTTTGTTTGATGTAGAGATCTTTACTAAGTTAATTTGATAATTTGTAAAAGATTGAAAATTTGTATTCATTTTTTTAATTTTAATTAGTTCTGTTTCAATTTCTATTTAATAGAAATACAATCATCTTGTATAATCTGTGACTGTCAATGAGGTGGTCGTGGATTCAATTTTTACTTAGAAAAAGTAATTGACGCGTAAAATATGCGTTGTTTTAGCAACGCGAATGTCACTTTATTCATAAACTTTCGTCAAATATATAATAGTCAGTAATGTTTATGTTACTATTATAATGTATTATTATACAAAATATTGACTTTCTGCACTCTTTCTATACAACAGATAACAACATACTCGTGTGTATTTATCTGATTAACTGTATATCACTGCATTGATTAATAAACTTCGAATATAAAAAACAAATTTATTATACATACATACATAGCTTCACACTGTATCCCGCATATAGCAGGGTAGGCAGAGGGAACCAGGTGTTAAGACACTGCGTTCTCCACTTTCCGCCGAATTGAGGCATTGCGTACTGAGTGGCGGAACTCAACGCCGCGCTTTGCCTTGTTACGAAATCCAGAAAATTAAAAATTCCATTTCCTGGGGCGGAAATCGAACTCACAACCTGTCGTGGACAATCGCACGCTTGTGCCTCTGCGCCACGACAGGCGTTTATTATAAATTTTCTATTTTTGTATTTTGGTTCAACAAATCTAAATAAAAAAAAAGTCTTTAGATTGAAAGTTACTTACAGCTAAATGTACATATGCTATGTACTTCTGCTATATAATGCTTACATCATACCCTGTAGCCTATGTGTTGTACTAATATCTAAGCTAAGGGTACATTAATGTAGTTTCATCTAAATCTGTTCCGTGGTTTTTACGTGAAAGAATAAAAACATTGCATCCATCTTTACAAATTATCGCCTTTATAAAATTAATAGGATACAGAGTAGAAGAGACTAACCCCTTTTAATGAGTCAAGTTCTACAACACTTTGTTTTCATTAAAGAAAAACTGTATTAACAAAAGTTTTTTTTAGCTTCGCGCTATATCCCGTGTATAACAGTGTAGGTGGAGGGAAATTGGGAACCTAGTGTTAAGACACTCCGTTCTCTTTCAACAATTCCGTTCCCCAATTTCCGCCGAATTGAGGCATTGCGAGCTGAATGGCGGAACTGAACGCCGTACTTTACCTTGTTAGCAGACCGAGGAAAATGAAAATACTATTTAATATTTTCATTTCCTATAGTGGGAATCGAACCCATAACCTGTCAAGTTTATGGTCACATGCTTGTGCCTCTGCGCCACGACAGGCACAACACAAAGGAAAATAAACTTTAAAAAACTTACGACCTTAAGTCATAATTTTCAGCGTTCGTAAAGTTTAGGCCTATAGAAATGATAGAGCATTGAATTCACCCTCAAGTCAGGTGTACTTGTATACATCCCACATACTACGAAGTTAGATTCTATTTAATACCGCCAATTAGAGTGGGCGGAATACTCCAATAGTTTTTACCTTTACAATATTTGTGAAATAACATATAAAAACTATTTACAACATAAATATATAAAAAACACTTTCACATTTTTTTAGCTTCACGCTGTATCCCGCATATAGCAGGGTAGGCAGAGGGAACCTGAGAACCTAGTGTTAAGACACTCCGTTTCCCACTTTCCGCCGAATTGGGGCATTGCGTGCTGAATGGCGAAACTTAACGCCGCGCTTTGCCTTGTCACCAACTGAATTTTTTCCTGTATGAAAACGAAGGCAAAGAGAACATAATTCTTAAACACTCTATTCTCCTATCTCTGATATAACCCGAGCCATTACGAGTAGTAGAACTCAACGCCGCCGTTTCTTTAATCAGAGCTAGCAAATAAAAATAAATAAGTAGTATAAATTTTTATACGTTTTCTAAATATGTTTTTCGTTTCCTAAGTGTGGGATTAACACTTTCTTTGAAATAATCTGTGGGTAGCAGAAATTTGTAAAAATCTCTCTACAGCGATACTAACAACATAAAAAAGTTGTAACAAGCGTATAAGAATTTCG